>JAHKKF010524649.1:0-15038 GCA_019740295.1 Labeo calbasu | reverse complement strand
ATGGGTAAGTAACCCAGCTGCCTTAAAATTTTAAGTTGAATCAACTCAAATATCTAAGTTGTCACTTAGTATAATTTAACATTTCAAGTTGAATAAACCTTTTTTGAGTTGACTGAACTTAACATTTTAAGGCAGCCGGATAACAAATTATTTTAAGTTGACTCAACAAATTGTTTTTTACAGTGTACCCAGCTTTTAAGTTTAACAAACACAAATATCTAAGTTGTTACTTAGTACAACTTAACATTTCAAGTTGACTTAACTTATTTGAGTTGACTGAACTTAAAATTTTAAGGCAGCAGGGTAACAAATTATTTTAAGCTGACTCAACAAATTGTGTTTTTTGTGTTTTACAGTGTAAAGTACTTCTCAGTTGCACACACTAGAAATTAATGTGATTCTTATATGATACTTTTTTGGTTCTTTTATATTTCCTTTGCAAAGAAATGCATTTAAAATATTTAGCAGTAAGTAATTATATTTGCATGATTAAAAATATTAAAGCAAATAGGTTTAAGCTAACCTAGTTTCTTATTGAAGATGGCTTATACTGTTTTAATGTTTCTGAAAGTCTCTTATACTCAGAATGTATATCAAAAATGTAGTAAATACAGTGATATTGCAAAATATTTGAATATCTTGTAAAATTCAATTTATTTCTGTGATCAAAGCTGAATTTTCAGCATCATTACTCCGGTCTTCAGTGTCACATGATCCTTCAGAAATCAATCTAATATGATGATTTGATGCACAGTTAATTAATTAATTCATTCATTCATTCAATCCAGAGTTCTTTGATGAATAAAAAGTTCAAACGTATGGTGATGTATGGGATTCTGTTTCCACCACAGATTAAAATAAATAAATAAATAATTGTGGTAATTATCTTTCAATTCAGACATTTTCTCCTTGCAATTCCCTTGTCAGAAGCAGGCTTGTGTAGTGATGCAGTGTAATTTCAATAAAACATTTAGTCGGTTTTGATTCATTTAATGCATTATTTATTTTATTTTGTTGTTTGTTATTTATTTTTGCTAAATAAAAATATTAATTTATTATTCTTAAATTATAATAATTAAAAAATGAAACTTTTGAAATGTATTACATGTAATATGCTATACTGCTTACCAGTAGTTACTCTAATACCACCTTAAATGCCTGTGAATAACACTGTTTATATAGATAGAGCGCGTAGCCTCAATCAGTTTTACATGCCATCTGGTGCCTTAGGTAAAAACAATCTATGTTTTTAAATGTCATTTTATGAGGTTCATTACAGAGGATATGATTTGAAAGAGTAGTAATTATTTGAATTCATGACATTAAGCAGACCGAGCTCAGGTGCTACACAGGGCACTGTGATATAATGACGGTGTTTTATTAGTGTATCGGAAGCCTTCTGTTTCTTCTGTTGATACTTTTTCATTCCCCGTGGCGTTAAAAACCTTTTTCTTACTGTGCCTTTTCACTTTCTCCAAGGTCTTTTCTATAACTGCACATCTTTTTTCCTGTCCAGATTTTTTCAGATCGCACTTTTCATGAGAAAATTTACAGAATGACTTCTAGCTGATGAAATGGTACATTTTGTGATCTTTTTAGAAATGCACACAAAATATGTTAATATTTCTTATAATAACAGACACCGTGGATTGAGCGAATCTTATTCAGAATGGCCCGGCAATGATTTTAATGAAAGCGGATTAATATACATTTAATTATTTATTAAGCCCACTTCAAGGCCAGCTGGTTCGTATGACTTTCATCCATTTTCACGGAGATCAGATTCGGTTAATTCATCTTGCGAGGCTCGTTCTGTTTGAAGGTATATTATTTATTTATCTTATCTTTTTCAGGGAATGACATCTGATTCTTGACATGAAAAAGGTCTGTTCATTTCAGACTTTGAACTGGAAATTAAGGGGAGAATGTGAATGTGAACTCACAAAAAGTTTAAATACAGACATGAACGTCTCATTTGCAGACAGATTGATCTCTGGAGGACGTCCGTAAAAGTCAAAAGCTATGAGAGAAAACATGTTAGGTCGTTTGATCAAACGATTAGCTAGAGTGATATTATAATCTCTGCTGCCCTAAAATTATGCTATATTATAAAAATATTAAAAGCCGGTTCATATGTAAGTGATTTGTCTTCATTTGTAATTCACTTAGGTTAAAAGCATCTTCTAATTTAATAAATGTAAATGAACATGATGAACATTTACCAGCTCTGATACTTAAATATTTTAAAAGGTATTGACTTTTAATAAAATAGTTCTCCTCAAAAATGTTTTACTCACCCTCATGTTGTTCCAAACCTATTTGAATTTATTTCTTCTGTTGAACAACAACAACAACAACAACAAAAAGCAGATATTTTGAAGAATGCCAGACGGATGCTGGTAACTATGAAAGCCCATTTCCCCAACTGAATAAACAATAAAAAAGGGAATTGGACTTTTTATCTCACGATTTCGAGTTTACATCTCGCGAGTCTGACTTTTTTTCTCAGAATTGTGTCATATAAACTTGCAATTCTGAATTTTTCTCAGAATTATGAGATACAAACTTGCAACTGCGAGTTGTAAAGTCCAGTTCTGAGGAGAAAAAGAGACTTTTGAGATATAAACTCGCAATTCTGTGAACATATCAGTCTCTTTTTCTCCTCAGAACTGGACTTTACAACTCGCAATTGCAAGTTTGTATCTCATAATTCTGAAAAAAAAAAAAGTCAGACTTGCAAGATGTAAACGCGTAATTGTGAGATAAAAAGTCACAATTCTGACTTTATAACATGCAATTGTGAGTTTATATCTCNTTCTCCTCAGAACTGGACTTTACAACTCGCAATTGCAAGTTTGTATCTCATAATTCTGAAAAAAAAAAAGTCAGACTTGCAAGATGTAAACGCGTAATTGTGAGATAAAAAGTCACAATTCTGACTTTATAACATGCAATTGTGAGTTTATATCTCACAAGTTAATTTTTTAATATCTATAAATAATGTTATTGCGACTTATCTTACAATTCTGACTTTATTTCTTGCAATTGTGAGTTTAAATCCCACAATTCTGACTTTATAACTCACAGTTGTGCGTTTATATCTCACAGTTCTGAGAAAAAAAGTCAGAATTGTGAGATGTAAACTCAAAATTGTGGGAAAAAAAGTCGCAATTACCTTTTTTACTTTTTATTCAGTGGCGGAAACAGGCTTCCATAGAGAGCTTCTATAGTATTTATTTATTTATTTATTTATTTATTTTTAGTTTTTTCTATATTGTGAAAATCAATGGCTACCAGCAACTGTTTGGTTACTAGCATTCTTCAGAAAATCTGCTTTTATGTTCAACAGAAGAAGGAAACAACAACTTGAAAAACTTCAAAAAAGTGTTTTTTGTCATTGTAGTTTTAGAGTAGTTTGAGTTTGATTGTTGTTTAACCCTGAATCCTGACATATGAACTTATGTTTATTTTTAATTTATAAAACAGCAAAAATACACATGAACCATGAAGGTGGTCTTTTCATTACTTGCTAAAATGACAGAAAGCATGAAGATATGGAGTACAACAGTTTTAATCATGTTGATAATTTGTATAATTCCACATACAAATATGACACAGTAGGCTTTACAGGGCTAACATCTTCACATTATGAAGAGCTTATAGTGTGGCAAATTACATTGTCAAAGTAGCTTCCTAAAACTAATGCACTAACATGGCAAAATACTAGAGTTAGACGGTGGATTAAACCTATTATTTGATGTGGAAATGGGTAGAATGTGTTATTAAGGTGTTTTATGAAAAGAAAATTCTCCATCACAATCCCTGCTGTGATGATTGTAACCTTGCATCAGTGGCGAGGCCAGAAATTTTCAAGTGAGTGGACCTTGGTGAAATAGGATGGACTTCAGTGCCTGCTCTCAAACTAAAGTACATCATTTTACAATACATGAGAAAAAACAGTAAAGCAAATTTCATCAGCTAAAAACAATATTGTCGAAAAAGGAAAAGGTCAAAAATATAAACCAAACAACTGAAAACACAAAAATGATTGTGATCTGTTAAGCATCATTCATAACAGACAGTTTTGTGTCATATATTGTTAAAAAAAGGTCTCAACTAGCAAATTACAACACTCATACAGTAATTGTTTCAGGTACCAAACAATATCAAGTACACTCATGCAGCTTTTGAGCTGCGTTTTGGTTTATAACTTCACCAAGCATTAGAAAACCATATAGATCACATATTTTATCATATATTTATTTGGAGCAGGTGTACTTGATTCAGACAAGCTCAAATACAGCTTAAGACGACGTGTAGATCTTAAGAGGCATTACTTGCTGCCTTGCTAAAGCATCAGTATATATAACATTGGGATCTGATCGTGTCACAATGATGATACTGTGTTGTGTCCAAAGTCTTATGAACATGTCAGGAAAGTGGATCTCAGGTATGGTGGGTGGGTTTAGTGGGTAGGGATGATGAGTAAAGTCCAATCAGGGACTGTTTTACAGCTTGCTTGTGTTGGATTGAGCGCTCAGACTGACAATTGCCATTTGTCACAGAATAGAAGTGCACAACTTGAAGATCAACGCTCAGTGACCAGGATTGTATGACTTCTTACCTTTTTTTGCTTTCTTATGTTCGTATTTGCGTGATTATTAAGAAATGCATGGTTGCAAGTTTAAAAGAAAAAAATAAGCTAATGTATTAAATTAACTAAACCTAAGTTGCAAACGGTATTTTTTTGAGTTCGGTTGACACACTGAAAACCCTGAGAAGTTGACTCAGCTCAACTGATTAAGTAAATTTCCCGCAATTGAATTGAGTAATGGGTGTCCTAAAACTGGTATGTATTTTTTTATGGTATTTTTTTGTTATGCTGGTTGAAAGTCTCTTCACATCCCGATAGCAATCATTAAGTTAAGTGTGTTTATATATGTTTATATCTTCTGTGGAAGCCGTAGGACCAAGAAATGTTCGTCCAATGAAAACGCTCGGTTCGATTATTTTGATTGGCTTTACTACCTGCCTGTCAACATATGTATTTGCATACCTCTGCGCACCCTGTTAACGCAGACAGTATACGTTATCAGCGCATTCACATACGCTATATATGCAGACAGAGAAAGAATGGCAGGCAAACATCAACAACCTGATCTTCCTTCCTGGTATTGTAATACTTTTACTAACTGTACTATAAAGTGTTCTCACGGTTATTGACGTGATGCTGTAATAGCCACTAATACATTTACGGTAGTTTTGAGGCAGAGTGACAACTGCGCATGTGCATAACGTGTGTCTGTGCGTTCTGGAAAGGTGAAGAGATGACTCGCTCTACCGACATCTGTCTCTCTTTAGTTTATATATTTCCTTTCTGTTTGTGACCTGAGGATGCATGCTTGTGTACATTTTTCCTCGCACGATCCCCATGTATGTGGACAAGTGTATCAACGTGAGAGGGATTTTATTGAACTCGAGAAAAATCTGCCATCTTCTCATCTCCCGTGCATTATTAGCATCACACAGTTTTCCTATTTGGGCTGTTGAACATTTCAACTCAGTGTTACAATGTATTGTAGTAATGTTGTCTCTGGTCGTCTAGTCTGTGTGCGTTCATGCATTTGGGATGCGTGGATTTTAACGGTGATTTGCTGGGAGGGTGGGACGTTGGCTTTTACTCACCTTAGTGCTCTTGTACACTTTACCAAACTTTCTCTACTAAAGTTCACTTGATTTGTTCATATATTATACGTAAAAAAAAAAAAAAAAAAAAATCACTTAACTTGTTTTTTTATGTATACTTACGTACATTGTAACTAGGTTATTCTCTTGAGACAATTCATGAATAAAATCACTGCATAACTATATAATCAACCACAAACAACCAGTATAATCTGACCAGTTTTTCTATTGCACTTGTTGTTAAAAAAAGATATATATATATATATATATATAACCCTATATATGTATATATAAAGCAATCAAAGAAAAGCTTATGCTTAAGTAATTAAGGGTCAAGAGCTCAACTAAAGCAAACACTGATCTCTATCACGGATTTTGCTATACTTTTACTTTTCACTAAAAAAATAACATCTAAATCTCTAAGTCTCTACAATAACTTCTGGTCACACTTTGTTTTAAGGTTCAATTCTCTCTATTAACAAACCATTCACTACGACTTTTGCCTCAATAAACTTCTAATTTGCTGCTTATTAATAGTTAGTAAGGTAGTTGTTAAATTTAGGTATATGGTAGGATTAGGACTGTAGAATATAATTATGCAGAATATGTGTTTTTATAAGCACTAATAAACAGCCAATATGTTAATAAAAGGTTTACTAATAAGCAACTAATTAATAGTGAGAACTGTTCCCTATACTAAAGTGTTCCCAAACTTTTGTATGAAATAAAGTAAAAAACTGGTAAGCGTGAAGATGCTAAGATCTTGAGAGATCTGTTTTTTTTTTTCCAACACAAAATGAAGAGAGACTCACCTTTTGTAATTATCTACCAATCAGTGCATTAGTTCTCTTGTTGCCAGGCAGAACTGCTTGCTCGGCCAATCACATTAAATAAAAACCAGAGTGAACACTTGAAATCTTAAGTTTTCATATTTTGTATCACTGTAAAACCAAACAGTGAAATTAATTAAATGAAATGAGTTCATTGCACTGACATAATAATGAAAGTTCATTGGACTTAATTAAAATAAGTTCTGTGACATAAAAATGTTATTGTAGTACACTGAGCATATGCTGCATTCACTCACTGTAAAACCCCACAGGTTAGGTTAACTCAAACCATTTGAGACAACCGATTGCCTTAATCTATTTAAGTTTTAATTAGTTTTACAACTCATGGTTTAAAGCAATCGGTTGCCTCAAGCGTTTGCGTTAACCTAACTTGGGGCTTTTACTGTGTGCCATATTGTAATTACCGTATTTTCAAAATGACAACAAGTGACGTTCTACTTGGAGCTGTTTAAACCCTTGGACACGGAACTATCTACACTATCAATGCCTAAACATAGCACCTAATAAATCTGAGGTGGTCAGGTGGTTACAAGTCATAGCTCTCAGAAAGCTCCCAGTTCACAAGTTGTAATTACATGAACGCTTTTTTACAAGTTGGCATCTCGTAATTACGGTAATCACGATGTGGTGTAAATGCATATTTAAAATGCTTGAGTTTTCTAGTTTCCAGCATGCTTTGCATTAGAGTACAAGGAAAATAAATGTTGAAATTAGGTGTTATTTTGTGTGTTTTTGCACAAGATAAACATATGGAGACATAAGTTAGTATTTAACGTTGTGTTATGTTCACAGAAGTTGCACTTGAAGTTGGTTTTGTAGTGTTACCGTTGTGGTGAAGAGTAGAGCCTGTGGTTAGCTTGAGGATGGACAGTCAAACTTTATAATTACGTATGTTACATGTTGTTTGACTACTTGCATGCAAATGTACAGTGAGAGTCTTTTTGTTAGCTATGTTAATGCGTGTTGTTGATAATTATCACCTAACTATTAATGATGCAAAGTCTGATTCTCTTTTGTGAACTGTTTTTTTTCAGAACCTGAAGCTGATTCATCAGTTCCTGACGCCGTCAAACAATAATGTCACTACGCTGCTCATTTGTAATGGTAAAAAATTCAGATAAAGTCATTTGTGTTAACATATTTTAACATTCAAATAAACGGTTATTGTTTGATATCATATTTCTGCTTATTGCCTTTCATTCACTTAAGTCAGTGGTGTTTGTGGTCACAGTTTCATTTGCAGATCCTTTATGTCAGATATAACCACCAATATTGACTAGCCTACAACTTGGATAAGATTTCTAAACATTTCACAGCACAAATTACAGACATTTATTCACAAACACTGTTATGTTCTACATGTCTAAAGTATAAAGAAGGAATAAACCAGTCTTATAAACTTATTGATTTCGCTTAAACAACTTAATTTCCATCTCACTCATCAGAATCCTCACTCGGTAACTCTCGGCAAACTTGGACAGGTGGTCGAACCAGCTCATTTGGTTTACTTTTTTTTTAAGGTACACTAACTTAAAATAAATGTATTAATTAAAATAAATACTCAAATGTTTTGAGTATTGTCAACTTATCAGTTTATACAATGTAGGCAAGCAAGTTACACAAACTTAGGTTTTTGATTTAGAGGCCCAAAATGCAAAATTTTAAGTAATGTTGTCTTTACTTAAATTATCGAGTAATCTTAAAGACTACTCAATTATTTAAGTAAAAACAACATTACAAGTTGCAGTAACTTAAAGAAATTGTCTTGTTAACTTTGGAAATTGGGTAGTGGACTTTTAATTCCCAGCATGCTTTGCATAGGACTGGATAAGAAGAGTAAATGGTGAAAATAAGTAATAATTTATGTATTTTTAGAAATGAGAAAGACCTAAGGCTGTTTTGCTTGACATTTTAATCAGTCTTTGTAATGTTGAAGTTTTTGTGGTTACCATTGTGCTGAAGAGTGGATCACATGAAGGTAAACACTACAATGACTCTACAATGACTCTGAGGGTAATGATTGTGCTAATGAAATAACATTTTATTTATTTATTAACTATACATGCTGCATAAGTTTTTTGGTGGTGTTTGAAAAAAAAAAAAATATGATTAATGGGCTTTTTTTTTTAAATCAAATTTAAAAAAGTGCCTCTAAGTCAATATAGTTCGTTGGTTAAAAATAAATTCATTTGAATTTGTCACAATTTTTGTGATTGATTGTTTTGTTGTTGTTGTTGTTTTGAGTTGATTGTGTTAGAATTGTGCTTAATGCCATGTAGCTTTGGAAACAGCGCCTTTGAGTCCCATTATATTGAGTCTTTCTAATCATCCTTTTTGTACAATGGACAATAAGGGAATGTGCTTTTTGTGTCAGTTTTGATTTCATCTTTAAACTTGAATTTAATTTCACACATTCTGCTACAGAATGCCAAATGCAAGTCAAATGCAATCGCAGGTCATGAGAGCATTGATATTATGAGGACAGTAATTGTCAGAGCATATCAAATTAGCTCCCTCTCTTTTCCATCGAGACTCTTTCCCCTCTCTAAGATGTCTCCCCAAGGCAGACAAGAAGGCTCTGCGGTCCTTTGACAACGTTTCTGTCATTTTAGACAGAGTAACAAGAACTGGAGGTCTTTTGGGAACAAGTGAGTTCTCTGCATAACAAAACAGCGGCATTGGAGTCAAAGAAGCATATCCACAAAACAACTCTGATGTGTCATCCACACATCACGCCAGACCCGCACAAGACACTCACACACATTTAACAACAACTCAACTGCCTTCTCTCTGTTTGTACTTTTCAATTTATCGAAATTATAAACACTATGCTTATTATGGAGATATAGCCAGATGAAATCACAGCAACTAAACTTCAAAGAGAAAAAGGTGTTTAATAAAGAATAAAAGGTCAAACTACTGATCTTTGAACGTCTAGCAGAGACACATTATGTTCTTCTGTAATTTTCTCATGCAATAGACATGCAACTTTGGATGAAACTACTTGGAAAAAAAAAATATATAGAGAAAAAATAAAAATATAGAGCTACAATAATGTAAATGATCCAGAACCATCTGAGGTAGTGAAGACTGGGGCTAGTTGTCACACCTAATACTTCTGTAATTTTTTTTTTTTTTTTTTTCCAGACTAGGGTTATTTTTTCAAAATAAAACTGACCCAAAAATGGAATTTTGCTGACCCTCAGGCCATCAGATTTAAAAAAAAAAAATAGCATTAAATCACTTGCCCACCAGTGGATCCTCTGCAGTGAAACAAACTCATCTACATCTTCAGTAACTTGAGGGTAAGTACTGTACATTTTTAAGCAATTGATAATTTTTTGGTGAACTGTTCCTTTAGGTATTGGCTACAAAACATCTGAATAATTACATTTTTATTGCCTAGGAACAACCGAAAGTAGCATGTTGCAAAAACATGACATTATAGTTTGGCCTACAACCGATTTTGTATGAATACATCAATTAGTTAATCAATCAATCAATCAATCAATCAATCCAAAGTTACACTTTAATTTGATGTTTCACCTTCATTTCAGTCTTTGAAATACCAGAGTATCAACATCTGCAGTTCTGAAATACAGTTTGTTTTATTCTCTTCTCCTTGTCCTTCAAACACCAGATGTTGTTTAATTCAGACAAGTGAACAAAGCAAAGAATCACAAAAACAGACTCAGTGAATAACAAACGTTGTGTTTTTGAGGTATTAAAGAGTCCTTAATTTTTGTCTCTCCAGTTAACAAATGTCTTTTTATTTCCAACTTTATGTATTGTACCATACAAATGACAATCGAACAAACAAAGATAGCAACACATACACAAAACAAAACCCAGAGGTAGCAATCACGTACGACAGGCCCTCTACACAGATCAACATGGTTTAATTCCCCATGTGAAAAAGTAGTACACAACATACTTACACCAATAATACACTAAATGTATTAGGTTAAATTTATATTAAATCCAATAGCTGAATTTTAAATGTGATTTTTGAGTCACTTAAGCAGAACCTACTGTAAGTACGTCTTTATGTGTAAATTACATATTTCTATTGTATTTGAAATATAGCGAATGTGCTTTACTGTTTAACTATATTGAAAAGCATTTATGGTAAACTAAAATTTACATTTAAAATATGTTCAATTTCAATGCAATATTGAATAACAAACCAAAATTAAAATGAATCTTTACATGGTCTTTAGTATATTAGTCAACACATCAAAATAAGTGCTTCTTTAAAGCGTGATGGAAGATTATTAAAACAATGATTTAAAATGTACCTTAAAATAAAAGTTCATTTGATTTCAATACAAAGTGCACTTTTAAAAAAGTAAAAGTCATAAAAGTGTATCTCGTTAAGCACAATTAACTGACCTTGTATTTTAACAATGCTGTATTCAAGTACAGTTTAATATCCTTTTAATATTTAAGTACACTACATGTGCACATTAAATACAATTAAGCACAAATACTTTTTCATAGCTTATTCATACACATTTTTTGTTCACTATTTTAAAATTATTATGAAAATCTTTTTTTTTTTTTCCCTTCTGTATTTTCACAACCTGATACAGGTGACCTTGAAAATAATAGCATGGAATTGCTAATCAGCTGTGATCTTCCCTGTGGAACATCTGTCCGGAGCTCCTTGGTATTCCGATCAAGATCTGACGTCTGAAGACAGGCAGAAGCATGGAAGAGATTATACACAGAGTTAATAGGAAAAACAAATTTGCCGTCTGCAGGTGTCACAGGCTGACACACAATAAACATTATATATATGCACACACACACACATACACTGACATCAAACAAGAGTGAGATTATATTTCTGAACATCCTAGAGACGCTTACACACTCAGATTATTTCTGCCATAAACAGATAAGAATTAATAAGTTTCAATGATAATAAGATTTTCTTCTATCAGGCACTTTAATGTTATTTACTGTAAAAACGATCTATCAACCAGAGACTATATATTCTTACTTTTTCCTAATTCCTATTTTGGAGTACATTTTGGACAATATGTTTATATCATTTCTTGATGTAAATCAAATTAGTTTTCTTTTAATGCAGCGTCCCAGTTAGTGAACATAAAGATTTGTTTTATTTTTACACTTTGTTCTAAAATAAATAAGCAGCAAAAAGAAGGCAAATGTTTTCTCACAAACTTTTAACCTTTATAGAAGCTGGTTATATCATTAGACTGCTGACATCTGTTAGCGGGCATCAAATATATTCAGGACGTGTTCAGGTACAAGGAGTAACAGTTTAATTGCCATTCTAGGCCATTCTCGTTGTCTCTTGTGTTATTGCAAGATTATAGAAGTGAGTTTGTGAATACAAATGCCTTTTTTACAACAGGGATAAGACGACAAATACCCATGGTGCTGTGTCAGTTTATGATATGTCTTGTAACAGAATGATTTAGTTATGCTTTACATGTTATTTAAACAGTGTAACTATATAAACACACTAAATCCTACTCACCTGACATATTTACGTGGATTTATTTGATGAACTTTTCTATTTTCTTTTATTTCCCATCCGGTTCTGGGAGTTTTAATGGCACAGATAAAGTCAAAATCAAATCACATTAGCAAGCCATTAAAATTATGCATGGTGATTATGGTATTACGTATTTCTATTTCTGATACGGTATTTATTTATTTATCTATTTGAGGAATACTGGTATATCTGTTCTAGGAATTTTTAAGGATAGTAAGATTAATGGTAAGTTACTGTTTTGATGCTTAAGTATACTTTTTTTATAGTCTTTTTTGACATGGATAGTCACACAGCCTTCTAGTGCACAGCATGTCTGTGCTTTCCCCCCCCCCAAAACTTGTATGCAATAAAAATGTTTTTTTTTTTTTTTTTGTACTATAGGGCCCTATGATTTCCGCGATGCGGAAAACGCGGACGGAATCGCGGAATCCAGTCATAAAAACTGAACTTACTGAATAAGGCAGAATGTCACAGAATTTGTCAAAGTTTGAATGAATTCATCAAAAGTAGGTCATTACACTTAAATCAAACCGCAATATGGGCTAGTAGACGAGCGGTTTTGTTTGCTACACACACTAAAGCGCGCATGGTGCTCGCGGTGATTTCAGCGTCTATGGTCTCACTAAATGAGGACATAAATACATGAACAATATCTGCTGAGAGTCACTTCATGAGCATTTGACCGTTCCATTTGAGTAAAACTAACGTCATATCATATACACACATATATGTAAAGGTAGACACGCAACCCGTCAAAATAAAAGTCCGGTTTAACTTGAAGACACTGTGCCAGATACACTATTACTACTTAGATTACTACTATTACTGTTACTACCAAAATGAAACAAACATTGATTTTTAGGGTATAATCACACAAGTAAATTCCCCTTTGTTTGCCAAAAAAAAGTTTGCTTAATTTTTAATAATTAAAAGATAAATGAAATGAATGTTTCATGCCTTCATTTGATAACCAGAACATTTTAAATACACAACACAGAATTTCTGAGGTTAAAGAAACCTTTCATTAGGCTATTTTAAGAATAAATATGAATAAATTGAGTATGCATTCAAATACTTTGATATGCTAAAACACAGAATTTAAAAAACAATAAAACATATGGTGAGAAAAAATAAAACATTTCATAGCGCCCTAAACATGTCATTTTTGTTAAACCTTTATTAAATTGATGTGAAATTGTGTAAGTTTCATGATTTTAATTAATTAGACATGCTCTTTGATTAATAAAATTTAACTGAACCCTTAAAAGGAGTTGAGAAAAACGAAAATGTAAAAAAAAACGGAATTTGGSAAAAAAAATAAAACTGATTTCATAGGGCCCTATACTAATTTAAACTGCTAGGGGCGGTTTCCCAGACAGGGATTAACATTAGTCTTAGACAAAAATGCACATTTAAACTGAGCTAATTGAAAAAGCATTTCTCGGACATGTTTTAAAATTGTCTCACACTTTTCCTAATCTTGATTTATATAGTCTGACTGCCAGAAGGAGGATCAGAGCTATTCTTGGTTTAAGAGAAGGAATAACTTAAAACTGGCCAGAGGCAGGTTTAACTCCAGATTAACTGATGTTGGCCTCCAGGTTGACCTTGGCATGAGAGGAAAATGGATTACCTGGACTATTTCAATGGTGATAAAGGAGCACCACCAAGATCAGACAGAAAGGCAATTATATACAGGAGCTGAGTGATTTTGATGAAATCAATTTTTGTGACCGTTTTTGTATGTACAGACAAAATGCTGCTGACATAATTTGTTTGCTTAAACCAATGCTCTCATCTCACTCTTTTATATTCCTTCTTCCCTGCAAGTACTGATCACCTTGAGGCATTTGGTAAAATAGTTCACAAAATCTGCAATGCTATTTGTGAACTGAGAGATAACATCAAGGTCCCTGACGCTGCTGCCCAAGTCATCTACAAGATGGAGCTGTATGAATATGGTAAATTCCCTGGAGTCACTGGCTGTATTGACGAACGTCATGTTCTGATAAAGTGTCTTTCTACAACAGATGCTGAAGAGTACACAAATGATAAAGTCTGGTTCAATGTACAAGGTGTGTGCACTCCCACTATGCAGTTGTCCAATATTGTTGAACACTGGAAAAATGCAAATCATGACTCAATGATTTTCCAAAACTCCACTTTGTTTGCTTAGTTGGAAATCATACTTAGTGACATTAGGGATGCACAGTCCAGCTTCCTGCTCACCCCCTATCTTCATGCCGTCACACCTGAACAACAGCAAGCTGACATCCGCACTAGAGATCCAGAGGATGGCACATGTTGAAGGAAGGTTGCATACCAAATGAGGACTCGACTGGCACCTCTTTTGAACTGTCCAGATTTGTCATCATCGCGGATTCCTTCTAGGGGTTGCTGGCTAGCAGTGATCACAGTCAACAAGTGTCCTAGGTTATCAGTCTCTGGTCTTTCTGGAGGTCCACCACCAGTCTTAAAATGCTCCCTACGAGCAACAGCATTTGTCTTCTTTAAAGGGCACCTATTATCAGAGTCCTGCTCGTGTCCTATTTGATAAACCTGTACCCGCACCGCACCTGCAGTAATTGACAGAACACCTGACCTGTTATCCGACAGCAGCACTAATTTAATATAAAAACCGCAACCTAAACCACACCTGCATTAAATCTCCTACACATAATACAAAATAATTAAGCACTTAGTAGTAGCCGTTGTACTTACATGAAACAAAATGTACTTACCATGTAACTAAGGTACTGAACAGCCTGTAATTACAGTTTGTAATTATGTAGATGTAATAGGCAGCCACTGTTACACATACGTAACAGGCCGAGTCTGTGACACAACTACTTGTACACCTAAGTATTTCCTTTATTTTAAGTAGCTTATGCCTGTGTAATATTATGTAAATGTAATGTAATTAGAAAGGTATTACATGTATTTAATCTGTGTACTGGTGGGTTAAATCAAACTAA
>JAHKKF010524648.1:0-11626 GCA_019740295.1 Labeo calbasu | reverse complement strand
ATCAACCTAACTACATTAAGTTAAACCCAAAGTCATTTTTAAGGATTAGGTCAGGTCTTCTGTGTCACTTGTAATCTGGACACTAATACAGGACAATCACTGTGTGAGCATGGCCTATATGTGATAATCATGTGATATTGTTTTTTAAACAGGCCAAAAGAGATGGACCCAAACTGAATGAGGGAGCACTGGGACAAGCTGCATCATCTAAACCAGGTATGTCAACCAATAAGATTAAACAAGCTATTAGCTTCTCTTTATTACATGTTCACAAAGAAGTGAATAAGAGGGGTAGAGAATAGAGTGATAGCAACTTTGTGAGAAGCAGAGAACGGGGGAAGAGTTGCAGCTCTTTGTCCACCCCCTCAGTCATTAGTAGTAAGAGAAGAGTCCTCTCTCAGCCTCTTTCAGTCTGTTTCATCTAACTCCCTCTCTCTCTCTCTTACTCTCTCTCTCTGTCTCCCTCTCTCTCGAATGCGGCAGATTGCATGTCACTTTCAAACTTCTGTTCTCTCTCTCTCTCTCTCTCTCTCTCACTCTTTCGCCCTCGCTCCCTGCTCTATCACTATTTCTTTTTGATGTTGGCCTGATCAGTGAGGTTTGAACTGAAAAATCCAACAGCTAAAAATAGAGCTTGAACAAGCTGAAAATTGGCTTTAATCTGCTTGCGTTTCATAAAGGATGTGTGTGTGTGTGTGTGTGTGCACGTCTGTGTGTGTGTGTTAGGGTACGTTTAGAATCCTAGTGTGTAAACATGCATAATAATCATAGATTAATTCTGACCGAGAGCAAGGTTACGAGTTTACATAAACCTCAATAATAATTCTCATGTGTCTTGTGGAAGAGCCAAAATTCTCTGTCTCTTTCATAACCATGAAAATGAATCATTCAGCATTAGCAGCATGTGGGATATGTGGTAGCAGTAAAGGCTGGATTTATGGTACAAGAAGCATCAAAAATAAAGGTATATTCTTGTATTAGTATGAGAATGTAGTCACTGTACGCAGCACTGCACTACACTGCACCAGAAATACAAGGATGCGTGGCACAGGCTAAACTGTGTGTAATGCATACATTTCATACATACATACAGTATATAAATATATACATTTCAAAAACATACATTTTCTCATGTTTAGAGAAAAGAGTGGTATAAACCACCTAGAGAGGCATGATCAATCTCAAGACCCACCACGAACTGTTTAGAGTGAAATATGAGGGGAAAATGTCATTTATTCTGTTTTGGTTACTTTTTTGTCATATTATTGTCAGATATATTGAAGTAGGCTAATGATTTATTGACACGAAACTTGCAGTTCAGTGAGTCATATGTTGGATTCAGTGGCCGTGTGATGGATTTGGTGAGTTTGTTCAGTTAAGGATTCATGAACTGATTCTAACCGGCAGCTTATGCATTTGCATTATTTGAGTCTTTTCAAATGATTAATTAAAAGAAGAATTGTGAGAGCTTATAATCTTACCATGTTCCTTAAATCTTCTCATGTATATTGTGTATAGCTTACATACCATATAAACAACTAATTAGAGCAAAAAAAATGATTATGCATTTTTGAATCTGACTACACAGTTGTACACGATGTGTTTTTATTTGATTAATTTAGCACGTAGGGAATTTTAGGATGTACATATTTCCAGTTTGCTTCTTTTTAATGTTTATGCATGACTCATAGTATGAAAACCACTTCTATAGTGCATACTACTACCACAGTTGAATAAGCTGTTACAGTATCATATAAATCTCTTAGATGAAACAGAAGTGAACAGATGACTCACAATAACACCCCAAATCAAATCCTCCTCTTTCCCACCATCCAGTCAAAGCATTTATCATTTTAAATCAAACTATTGTAGATGGCATTCACCTTCAGGCATTTTTGCACCTCAGAGACCCTCAATCAAACACACATGTAATGATACATGCAAATAGTGCATGTGCATTTGACAAACTGAGCGTTAACCATCCTGTTGATGTTCTGAATGTTTGGTAGTTTTATACAAATGCAAAGTTTGACTGTTCAGAAGCTTTGTTCTAGATTTGGGCTCGTGATGTGAAAACCAAATTTTGAGAAGCTTGAAGGAAAAACTTTTTTCATAAAAGATCAGATAGAACTGAAATAGCTTTAGAGAGCTGTGAAATATTTAAAAGGGTGATGTCACCGGCCTATTGGATTGGCTGTTAACTGTGACATGGTTGGCGCTTCTTCAAAGACAAACATGCATACACAAGGACATACTGTAACTCTCCCACCCAAGTGATTCAGTACATGGTTAAAAACGGAATACTTGTCTGTGCAACAATTTGAGATTAGCTCTGTATTTGCGTTTTGCCTCATAATTCACTGCTAGCATGATGGCTATTCATTTTTGTATTAGTGGAGATCATACTAGAGACTTACTCAATATACCTGTGACTGTACTGAGCACAACTAAATAACAACTTAAAGTGATAGATCATCCAAAAATGACAATTCTCTCCTATTTACTCACCCTCAAGCTATTACAAAACTATATGACTAATATTTTGAAGAACATTAGGATAAAAAAAAAACGTTGGAGTCCATTGACTTTATAATCCATTTGACTTTTCAGAAGAAAAAAAAAGTTTTTGTAGAATAAAAGTCATACAGGTTTGGAAAAACATGGGAATGGGAAATGTGGGAAAAAGTACACTTTAGCATAGAGTGCTTATTACAGTAATATTATAATTTGAAATAATATTCAAGTGCGAACTGACTGTAATGTTTTTGGACACTTAATTGCATGTTATCTGCAATTAAATGAAAATGCATTGAACTTTAAATTTATATCAAACACAGACAGCTAATCTTGTGCTTTTTTGAGCCACTTATATAGGGCTTAAGTACATCTTTATATGTAATTTCATAATTACTTCAATTATCTTTGAATCTTTGATTAAAGTGTGCTGCGACAAGATTTTTGGTAAACTAAGGTATACTTTAAAGAGGTCCTCTTATGCTCTTTTACAAAGTCTTGATTTTGTTTTGGGGGTGTACTAGAACATGCTTTCAAACGCATTATTTTTAACATAATTTACATTATTACAATACATCTCTCCCAGCCTGGCACATAAGGCTCGATTAGTTCCAGGTTTAATGAAGGCCCGCCTTCCGAAAAACGAAATGTGTGTTTAGCTGTCCCACTGTGTTGCGATTGGTGAACAGCTTGGATGGTGTTTCAGTACTGCCACGCGCCTTGTCAAAGAAGCAAGTTCGTGTACAACTGTTAGCACAAGCTAGATTAAAGTGATTCTTACGTTTTAAATATGGATATTTTTCTTCGCATCGATTCGCTACAGGAGGCCTTTATTAACCCCCCTGAGTGCAAGTTTATGCATTTTAAAAAACACTTGTGTTATAAGTAAAGCTATCTACACTGTATGATGAATAAATCTCTTACCACACACTGCACACATCTACGGGCTCCGACGCGCAACCGGAGTAGATCGCAACTTCGGCATGTGTTTCGACCCCCTGTACTGCACACGTCTGCGGCGCGTTACAGCTCTGAAATGGCCACTCTAGTCAATGCTTGCGTTTATACCCGCCGCGCTGCGGCTCGTTGAAGCGGTTCTCCGCGCTGCATTGCTAAAGTTAGGCTACCCTCGTCCCTACCCTCCTTCCAACAATTCTAATTTCCGTGGGCGGGATTTAATTTAATGATATTCGAATGGACCGCGTTGTAACGTCATTGCATGCGGAAAAAACAAATATTGTAGTCCAAAGGAGCCATTCGTTGTAGTTCTTGAAAAGGGATTTTTTAAAAACAAAATATATCCTTTTGGAGTGGACTTTGAGATTTGTCACTTTGTAGATCTTTTTTTATGCCCAAAGATACACACCACACACTCACTAAAGTTCAAAAAGTGAAAAAGCATAATATCACCCCTTTAATGTAATATCTTTTGAAACTTGCATGTCATGTATTTAAAAAAAATTGTATTAACACATTTGTAATCATAAAGTTGAAATTAAGTACATTTCAACTATATTATTTTAAAATATAATGTTGAATAACACACTACAGTTTAAACATATTTACATGTGCTTTACTGTTAGTCAGCACATCAAAATAAGTGTACTTCTTCAGAGCACAACAACAGATTTTTTTACACAAGAGATACCTTTAAATTTCAAGTTCCTCATACACAGCCATAATACAGTTGAAGTCAAAAGTTTACATCCCCCTTTCAGAATCTACAAAATGTTAATTATTTGACCACAATGAGAGGGATCATACAAAATGCGTGTTATTGTTATTTAGTACTGAGTAAGATATTTCACATAAAACATATGGTCCACAAGAGGAAATAATAGTTGAATTTCTGAAAATGACCCAGTTTAAAAGTTTACATTACCTTGATTCTCAATACTGTTTTGTTACCTAAATGATCCATAGCTGTGGTTTTTTGTTTAGTGATAGTTGTTGTTTGTCCTGAACAGTTCAACTGCCCGCTGTTCTTCAGAAAAATCCTTCAGGTCCCACAAATTCTTTGGTTTTCCAGCATTTTTGTGTATTTGATCCCTTTGCAACAATGACTGTATAATGTTGAGATCCATCTTTTCACACTGAGGACAACTGAGGGACTCATATGCAAGTATTACAGAAGATTCAAATGCTCACTGATGCGTCAGAAGGAAAAATGATGCATTAAGAGCCGGGAATGAAAACTTTTGAACAGATTGGAGATGTATACATTTTTCTTACATTGCCTAAATATAATATTTTTTCATTTAGTATTGCCCTTCAGAGGCTAAAGAAGATAGTTACATGTTTCCCAGAAGACAAAATAAGTTAAATTTACCCTGATCTTCAACTTCAAAAAGTTTTCACCCCCTGGCTCTTAATGCATTGTGTTTTCTTCTGGAGCATCAGTGAGCATTTGAACCCTCTGTAATAGTTGCATATGAGTCCCTCAGTTGTCCTCAGTGTGAAAAAATGGATCTCACAATCAAAACATTACAACTATCACTAAAAAACACAGCCGTGGATCATTCAGGTAAGAACAAATTATTAAGAATCAAGGGGATGTAAACTTTTGAACAAGGTCATTTGTATAAATTCAACTATTAATTTCTTTTGTGGACTATATGTAAACGTCTTCTATGTTAAATATCTTATTCAGGTCAGGGCTAAATAAAAAATAACATCCGTTTTGTATGATTCCTCTTATGATTCTGAAAGGGGGATGTAAACTTTTGACCTCAACTGTATGCCTTCATAAAACACAATATATAGCACACAAGTCATATGAATTACTTTTATGGTGCTTTTATGATGCTGTTCTTTTTTTTTTGAAGCTTGATAGCCCTGAACTGCCACAGTATGACAAGAACCAGTAATAAGTTGGCACTTATTAATTAAATTGCACCAAGTTATTCAATAACAAGTTTGAAAGCGACTCTTTTTCAGCTATTTAGAGCAGCAAATTCAACTTTTAATGCTTTTAATCTCTTTCTCTGTGTGTCTGTCTGTTGTGGCAGGTTTTGGTCAGGCTCTTTTAAGGCTGAGCACTGTGTGTACAGTGGGGTCTATAGAGACTGGCCAGTAATCCTGCTCTCTCTTAAGGCTCAGTCTGAATCTCAATAGGAATGTAGGGGGCAGATTTACTCCTAAATCCGTTGGTAAACATCGCACCGACGCAGCTCTCTGAGTACCAACAGGTCTCCTATAATTGTTCTCTGTGTGTATTTGTGTGTCTGTGTGTGTGTGTATACAGCGGAGGGTGTTTCTTTGTTTGTTCTGGTGACTCACAGTTCTTGGCCCGCTCGCTTATTGAGTTAGATGCTAGGCTAAGCTAATCTCTGCGAAGGAAAAACGAGCACATGGAGAAACTAATTTGTTTTGCTTTTTTTATTGCTGTTGTAGTGGAATTATGTGACCCTTACAACAAAGTTCTGCGACTGGGGCAGAGTAAAGTGATGGAGTTGCCATGCTGCATGTTCAAAAATCGTGGTAATACCATAGTACTTTTTTTAGTTAGTGAATGCTAAGCTAGCAAGATAGCTGATTGATTGCTTACTGGTAGACCAGTTCACTTAAGGGCTGTTCACACAGAACATGCCACTTGTCCATTGTATTTCTATGTAAACACACACTAGACAAACGTGTTTGACTGTTGTGTTTGCAACTCGCATACATTACATGACACAGCGTTCTAAAAACTAAACTAAGTTCAACTTTATTTGTACAGCTCATTGAGGTTTTTGAGGAAAACATTCCAGGATTTTTCTCCACATAGTGGACTTTAATGGGGATCAACGGGTTGAAGGTCCAAATTGCAGTTTGAATACAGCTTCAAAGGGCTCTACATGATCCTAGCTGAGGAATAAGGGTCTTATGTAGCGAAAAGATCTGCCATTTTCTAAAAAAAATTAAATTTCTGTACTTTTTAACCACAAATGCTCATCTTGCACTAGCTCTGGATTACATAATCGCATTGGAAAGGGCATGCGTGGTTAGTTCTTCGCCTGTATAGTCTGGGTCGAAAAGGTAGGGTAGGGCTTAAAACTATATTTCATTTTCTCATTCAACTTCAAAATCATCCGACATCGTTGTTTTACCTTTGTTTGTAAAGAGCGTTTGACTTTCTTTGCGCGTTCGCTTTGTAAACACTGGGTTGGTACTTCCACCTACGTCACGCGTGACTACGTGTGAAAAAAATTTTTTTTTTTGGAAAATGACCAATCATTTCACTAGATAAGACCGCTATTCCTCAGCTGGGATTGTTTAGAGTGCTTTGAAGCTGCGTTAAAACTGCAATTTGGATCTTCAACCTGTTGAAGTCCACTGGAATGTTCTCCTCAGAAACCTTCATTTCTTTTCGACTGAAGAAAGAAAGACATGAACATTTTGTATGACGTAGGGGTGAGTAAATTTACTAAACTAATCCTTTAATGTATCAAGGGCAGGTCATATCAATAAACGGCTTGACATTGCATCATACATTGAAACCATTGTGCCGTTTGAGCGTCAAAGCAGCAGTCATGCTGATAAATGGGCACTAATGGCATTTCAGACGTTGAGCTACAATGACCATAGACGCAACATAACTTGTCTGTTCCCCATCAGAGCTGTGTACGTCCGTTGCTTCAGAGAATGCATTAAACTCTTATCAGCGGAGAATGTGGCGTTAATTCAGGGTGTCTGAGCGGGAGATTAGGAGGAGATGGAGCGGGGCTTTAGGGTGAGCGGGAGGACGGGAGGGGTACAGAGGGCTGAAATTCCACGGATGCCTACTGGCTCAGAGATGAGGGCTGCTGTGTTTGGATACGGATCAGCAGCAGTTGCACAGGCCTGGGACCAGCGTCCATCTGCTCTGCTTCAGATGAACAAATCCAGCTACAGCCTTTAATAACACTGCATCATCGGGCATGATAACGCACGTCTTATGAATCCCAATATTATTAAATCATTTGTAATATGACTCTTCTAAGTCGTGTTGACGGGCTGGATTTCGCTGCATGTGAAGGTGACATCATTGTGATTTCCTCCCTGCACTGTGCAGGCTTGCTGAAAGATATATAGGACATCCTTGCACAAATATGCATCCTCAGAAAGACCTTTGAATACATACATACAAATTGAGGGTGAGATGAGAGTGGTCACTGTCTTTTTCCCAAGGATAATGAGAAACAGACAGGGGGATGGAGGGAAAAAGATGCTGATGGGAGAGATGATGTGTGCAGGATAAACAGGGGCTCTCAGGTAGATGCCAGAAAGCAGTCGCATGTCGGCGACTTCTGAAATGAGAAAGCAAAGTCCCCTGTTTGCCTTTGGGTTTTTTTAGTCCAATGTAAATTCATATTCTCTTTGATGCTTACATGGTTTCTGTTTTGAAAGGATTGTAGCACAATATTTACCTTGCACTGTAAACAAACCACCAATACTAGAATATTTTTGCATGTTTGTGGTAACATATTATTTATTTTCAGCCCTTTCACATCAAAGTCCATTTGAAACTGACAAGTTTTTTTTTTTTTTTTGAAAGAAAGAAACATTACAGATTTCAAAACAATATTAAACGGCACAACTTTTTTTCATTGATGCTGATAATACAATTTTCTTAAGCAGCAAAGCAGCTTATCAGAATGATTTCTGAATGATCATGTGGCACTGAAGACTGGAGTAATGATCCTGAGAATTCAGCTTTACCATCATGGGAATAAGTTACATTTTAAAATACATTAAAATAGAAAATATTTGTATTAAATTGTAGTAATATTTCACAATATTGCTATTTTACTGTATTTTTAATCATATAAATGCAGCCTTGGTGAGCATAAAAAACATGTAAAAAATTGGTAACACTTTACAATAGGGTGTCATTTGTTAAGATTAATTAATGTACACTACCAGTCAAAAGTTTTTGAACAGTAAGATTTTGTCTCTTCTGCTCACCAAGCCTGCATTTATTTGATCCAAAAAATTAGATATATTTTTACGATTTAAAATAACTGTTGTCTATTTAAATGTATTTTAAAATGTAATTTATTCCTCTGTTCAAAGCTAAATTTTCAGCATCAATACTCTAGTCTTTAGTGCCGTATAATCCTTCAGAAATCACTCTAATATGCTGATTTGCTGTTCAAGAAACATTGTGTTACTATTATTATTATTATTATTATTATTATTATTAGAATTATTTAAAACAGTTGAGTACATTTTTTCAGGATTTTTTGATAAATAGAAAAATGCACAGATCAGCATTTATCTGAAATAAAAAGCTTTTATAACATTATATACTATACCATTCAAAAGTTCAGAGTCAGTATAATTAATTAATTAATTAATTAATTTATGGGAAAGAAATTATAGAAATTAATACTTTTATTTAGCAAGGATGCTTAAAATTGATAAAAAGTGATGATAAAGACATTTGTTATGTTACAAAAGATTCCTATTTCAGATAAATGATGTTCTTCTGAACACAATAATAATAAAAGGTTTTTGAGCAGCAAATCAGAATATTAGAATTATTTCTGAAGGATCATGTGACTGGAGTAAAGATGCTCAAAAATTCAGATTTGAAATCACAGAAATAAATGACACTTTAAAATATATTGAAATAGAAAACAGTTGTTTTAAATAGTAAAAACATTTCAAAATTTTGGATCAAATAAATGCAGGCTTGGTGAGCGGAAAAGACTTTTTTTAAAAAAACATTAAAAATCTTACTGTTCAAAAACTTTTCACTGGTAGTGTATTATTTAACATTAATGAACAATACATTTATTTCACTATTTATTCATCTTTGCTAATGTTAGTTAATATTAACAATAAGTGTTGTTCATTCTTAGTTTGTTAACTAAAGTAGTTAACTAATTTTAACTAAAAACCCTTATTGTAAAGTGTTACCAAAAAATCTTACCGACCCCAAATTTATATTTCTTGTACATTTTTTTTTACTGTTTCAAAAGAAACAACTTCAATAATCGTCATGTATTTAATATTTTATTCTATTGTATATTTGATTTGTTTCTACTAACTGTTGTTTAGCTGATATTTTTATGTATTATTTGTTTTATTCATGTTCATATAGAGCATGTCTCGTGTCCTCGAGTGAAAATGCTCCTGCCAGAAACTCATTTCAATTCCTGTCCTTTATGCTCACACACTTTTCACATCTCATTGATGCAGCATCTAATTGATTATTCATTACAGTACCAGCAGAAAACCGCGTACAGATACTGTATACAGAAATAGAACTAGTGACACAGATATGCCAGTTTCCTCTCTGTAACGGACAGAAATGCATAAACTCTGGAGTCCAAAGACAATACCTTTCTTTACTCAGGCACATTTTCTGTAAGAGCATTACACATCCGGGTGTGTATATGTATGTATGTATGTGTGTGTGTTTGATTTTGTGTTTCTGTGTGTATGTGTGTGTAGGTCATGGTCTACAGAGGAAGGATAGACTCTGTATACCTTGCTGAGAGACACACCTTGCGAACAGCAACTGAAAGTACATGGGAAAGTTGGCACAGTGTTCCTTGTATATTCAGTGTATATTCAGCAGAACTGCTGTGGAGTTAACAAATAGGATTGGGATAGGAAATAGAAAATAATCACCTTCATTTCATATCTGATGCATGTCTGTCGTTGCACATGGCTGATTTTATATTAAAGATTCCTCTAAAATGACCTTACAACCAGTGCAAACACACACACACACACACTCGTTCGAATACTTACAGTCAATATGCAAAGAAACAAAAGAAAACAAACACAATGTTATCAGCTCTTTAGGTTATCAGTAAAAGTATGCACACTGATAAGAGCTGAACTAGCAAAAAGATCTCTCTCACACACATACAGTCTGCTCTCTTCATGTTTCACACACTTTAAAAGTCCATGTGGTGTACCGATGCTTTAAATCTCATGCTCATCCTGGGTTGTTTTCAGGGATTTAGCCACATCTGTAATCAATGAGGGAGTTATTGATTTGTGATTATCTCCCGCTGCTCACAAAATCACAGCTCTCTGATGTTGTGAAACATGGCCAGTAGGTGCTCACAAAGGACCTTATGGATTTAGAGGCATCCATGAAAAGTGTTTTTCAGAGGATAATGGCAGTCCAGTTTAATATTCAACCTCTTGAGAAGGGAGGCCCTCGTCCTCACCTCCGCTCCTTTGTGTGTTGTAGCCAGAGGCTGGGGTTAGACTGAGGGGTGAATCTGGGGAGAGAGTTCAGGGGTTCACTGGGCTCTTGGGGTGGAGGTCACCCATTCGCTCAGTTCTTCAGAATGTCTGACGCTGCATTCTGTACAGCCTTGAGCTGTTCATTTCACTTAAGCATCAAGATCAAGACATAATGTACAATTTAAAAAAAAAAAAATAACTGCCTGACTATACCACCAAATGAATACATGAATAAATATAATAATAATAATTACTGCTTGATTATACCAACTAAGTTTCAGATAAATGCATATAATAATTATTATTATTATTATTATAATTATTATAACTTATGCATATTATATGTGACCCTGGACCACAAAACCAGTCATAAGGGTCAATTTCAAAATTGATTAATACATGTATAGATTAATACATCAGATTAATACATCATCTGAAAGCTGAGTAAATAAGCTTTCCATGGATGTATGGTTTGTTATGATATGAAAATATTCAGCCGAGATACAACTATTTGAAAATCTGGAATCTGAGGGTGCAAAAAAATCGAAATATTGAGAAATTTGCCTTTAAAGTTGTCCAAATGAAGTTCATAACAATGCATATTATTAATCAGAAATTAAGTTTTGATATATTTACAGTAGGAAATTTACAAAATATCTTCATGGAACATGATAAAAATCAATATTTTTGACCCATACAATGTATTTTTGGCTATTGCTACAAATATACTCCAGCGACCTAAGACTGGTTTTGTGGTCCAGGGTCAATATATATATATATATTTAATTGTATTTCTTATAATAATAACTGCCTGACTATAGTTTCAAATAAATGCATAATGCATAATAATAATAATAATAATAATAATAATAATATAATTGCCTGATTATACCACCTAAATTCCAAATTAATTGCTATTATTCTTATTATTAATATTATTATT
>JAHKKF010524647.1:0-25792 GCA_019740295.1 Labeo calbasu | reverse complement strand
ACAAACAAAACAAAAAAAAATAAAACCTCCGCACAAAGGACAAAAATAAAATAAAATAAATAAAATAAAATAAAGTAAAATAAAAAACACCACCACCAACAACAACACACAAAACACAGGACAAAATAATAAATAAAATAAAATAAAATAAAATAAAATAAAATAAAATAATAAATGCACAAAACACAGGACAAATAAATAAAAAAAAATACAATAAAATAAAATAACGCACAAAACACAAGACAAAAAACATTAAATAAAACAATACACAAAACAGGAAACACAGGACAAAGAATATATAAAATAAATAAAAACAACACAAAAACAGGACAAAAAACAACAACAAAAAAACTAAAGCACAAAACAGGACAAACTAAACTAAACTAAACTAAAATAAAAAAAACAACAATGCAAACACAGGACAAAAAAAATGAATAAATAAAATAAAATAAAAAAATAAACAACAACACATGAAACACGTGGCAAAAAATAATAATACAATTTTAAAAATAAAATAAAATAGGCACAAAATGTGGGACAAAAAAACAAAAAAAAAAAACAGAAAATGAAATAAAAATCAAGGCACAAAATAAAATAAAATAAAGTAAAAAAAGCCAGAAAAGACAGGACAAAATAAAAATAAATAAAATAAAATAAAATAAACTCAGAGAGATAATTAAGGGAACACTTAAAAAACACTGATGGATTGGACACAAAGAGAAGAGTGGAAAAAGAGGGGAGTTAGAGGAGAGGAGTGCATTTTGGGACCTCGCGTCAGAGGAGTCGGGTGACAGAGGCATAGCACAAATGGTGTAGATCAATACCTGTAATGCGATATCATTATTAGGGTGTGTGTGTGGTTTGATGAAAGGAGCTGAATAGTTAATGAACAATGATAGAGGCTGAACAGGGCACTAATGGTATGATACTCATGTTATTGTTAACTAAAACTAAAACCATAAAATCATTTATAAATATCAGGCAAAATGTTGACTTTACAACTAACTGTAAATAAGTAAAATAAAAACACTAAACTGAATAAAAATGTAATAAAAATAGAACAGAATAACTAAATAGAACTAAAAAAGTAACATTTCTAAAATGAAAATGCCAACTCATATTATTAATAAACACTAAAATACCACATAAATAATACTACAATAATAGTTATGCATGCTCACACTTGAGCACACACATGAAAATGAAGTGTACTCAGAGCTTTTCTTGTCTGGTGAAATCAATGCTGCTAATAATAACCTGCCCTTTGTCTGACGGACTGAGTTTGTGGTCGATCGTTACACAATTACACAAAAATTATTCACTAATCTCTCACATACGCAAATATTTACACTCCGCATACACATTCTGTTTGGGAAAAGCTTTGCGTATAAATAATATGTTGTGTCTTTAAAGCGACAACTCACTGAAAAACGAGAACTTTCATTGTATGGAGAAGAGCAGCTTAAACATTCTTCCTAACATCTCCTATGGAGCTCCCCAAAAGAAAGAAGAGGTTTGTAATGCCATGGGGGTGATTTAAATGGATTTAAATGTTTGGTTGAATGATTCATTTGAGAACTAGTTTGTTTCTAATTCAGAGCTTCCTGGTGAGCTAAACTTTGATGTTTTGTCGCCTTTTGTGAGATGTATTTATTCAGTGGTTGAGACCGAAAGGAAAACAGAGCCGGATAACAAATGAAAGAGCGAAAACAGAGTACAAACGATGTAACAAAGACCGGTTGGCCTCCATATTGAGGAAGGATAGGGCTGTCCACCCTTTCCATGTTCAGCTCTATCATTTACAAAGCATGGCAGTATTTCCTAAAGGGAGCAAGGGAGCACACATGGTGCTTCCTCCCGATAGCGCTCAGGCAGACACCCAGCATCCGCAGTTTAGGATGACTCTCGCAGTTACACAAGACGCATGCATGCTAACATAAGCAGACATGGCATTTCCTCGCCTTCCTGCGAGCGAGGAACTCGCGCGTCGAGGAGATGGGGATCCAGCAGGCTCAGCGTTTCTGCAAGAAAATGTCCGCTGCTTGAGACGCTGGGGTCTTTTGTCATCTGCTGCACGAGCGTCAAAGGCAAGAAAACAGACCCCGACTCATTTGTACGCCGATACGGAACACACAAACCCGTATGTGGGGATGACAGGAGGCACCAGGGGAGAGGTGTGAAAGGATGAGTCATCCCGCTCTTGCTTTTGGAGGAGGGAGGGCTGATGGACGAGCAAAGTGAAGAGATGTGAAAGAGATGCAGAGTTGGGGAGAATATAATGGGGTTGCCTTTAGATATGATCTCATCGCCCCATGTTCCCATCATGCAACATTCATGGTGATGAGGTCAGCGCGGCGCTGTGGGAGCTTGCGTGCCTGCTGTTCCAAGTGCATTAGCGTGTACACTCACACAAACGGTAAAACATTTAAACCTCTGGTTTAGCAGTCAAAATTCATATGCTAGAACTGAATGTGTGCGTGAAATCTGCGTACTAACATTTTCACGAACAAACTATGGTTCACAAATAATTTTCATATAATAATTTTCTTTTAATAAAAAATTAGGAAAAAAAAAAAAAAAAAAGTACAACCTACACTACCAGTCAAAAGTTTTTGAACAGTACGTTTTTTTATTACCGAGCCTGCATTTATTTGATCCAAAGTACAGCAAAACTGTAAACATTTTAAAATATTTTTATTATTTAAAATAACTGCTTTCCATGTGAATATATTTTAAAATGTAATTTATTTCTGTGATCTAAGCTCAATTTTCAGCATCATTACTTCAGTCTTCAGTGTCACATGATCCTTCATTCTAATAAGCTGATTTGCTGTTTAAGAAACATTTATTATTATTATTATTATTATTATTATTTAGAACAATGGAGTACATTTTTTCAGGATTATTTGATGAATAGAAAGATCAAAAGATCAGCATTTATTTGAAATAAAAATGATTTTGTAACATTATACACTATACCATTCAAAAGCTTGGAGTCAGTATAATTTTTGGGGGGCAGAAATTATAGTAATTAATACTTTAATTTAGCAAGTATGCTTTAAATTGATCAGTGATGATGATAAAGACATTTGTAATAGACTTTTATTTCAGATAAATGCTGTTCTTCCGAACTTTCCATTCATCAAAGAAACCTGAAAAAAATTCTACTCAGCTGTTTTTAACAAATAATAATAATAAATGTTTTATTGAGCAGCAAATCAAAATATTAAAATGATTTCTAAAAGATCATATGACTGGAGTAACGATGCTGAAAATTCAGCTTTGAAATCACAGGAATAAATGACACTTTAAAATATATTCAAATAAAAATATTTTAAATAGTAAAAAATATTTCAAAATGTTACTGTTTTGTTGTACTTTGGATCAAATAAATGCAGGCTTGCTGAGCAGAAGAGACTTAAAAAAAAAACATTCAAAATCTTACTGTTCAAAAACTTTTGACATACTCTGGGTGGCTTTATAATTACGGTACATCAAAATGAAATTGTACATATAGACACATTGACCTTTTTCAGAGCATCATATGTTTGCTGACAAAGTAGTAAATGAAAAGTTATACGGAAAGCCCTTATATGGAAATGTGAGTGGATTTTATGCAAATGACTAAATGACAAGTTCATAATGGTTAAAGATATGACCTACATCAAAATCTCGATTAATTTTTAGTTTTACCTCGATTAATGAACGATTTTTTTTCTTGTCCTCAGTTATAGATGTGAATCTGACTTATGATCGCTGTTGCATGTGAGCTTCGTCTCAGTAATCTTGTCCTGTCACTCTAAATGCGCAAGTATTTACTCTAGGTTCTTACTGGCCATTCACACAGACACGTCTTAGCGTCTAAATTGCGAGACGCACAGGAATGATTTAAAAAAAAAAAAGCACAGCGCAGAATGCCTACTCCGCCATGTTGGCGTCAAATACAAAAGTTGCTATGCCAACCTGCTACTGTAAACAAAAGCTCAAGACGCTTGCCCCGCCTCCGTGGTCTCCGGATTGGTCCACTGTTTTGAAACTGACAGTAATGTTGCATTCACGGTAGCCAATCGCGTTCATTCAACACCAGAATAGTAAAGTGATTGGCTGTTGTCACTATGACGGTAGCGTCAGCATCAAGCTTTAGACACGCCCTCCGTCAACCGTCGACGCTGGCGCCACCTTATGAATGTACAGTAATGAGCGGAGCCGCGTGTAAAAGTTTAAATTCTGTTTTCTTGACAGGGCATCTTAAACGCGGTACTCACTTGCGAGACATCGCAGAAGATGTGACTACTCACGCGGTAGTATGTTTTTAACGGGAAAGTATTAACAAGATTTAAAAAACTAAATAATGGACATGGGAAAGAGGTTTTGAATTTCGGTTTTGATTATTTTTTCAATTAATCATCAAGCCATACAAGTTAGAATAACAAGGTTAAAAACGAATTTGTGTGTATACACAGTTGTTGTGAATATTGAAGATGGAGGACAACGTAAGAAATGTTAAATGTTCATAGAAAACACATTTTTGCATTTTACCGGTCTACTTACCCATGAAAACATGACTAGACTTTTGACCACTGAGCATACATTTTGCGCCTAAGATGGTTTTCTATGAATAAGTCGCTAAAGTTAAAAGGATAGCTCACCCAAAAATGAAAATTGTCATTAATTACTCATCACCATATCATTCCAAAACCTGTAAGACCTGTGTTCATCTTCAAAACACAAATTCATATATTTTGGATGAAATCCAAGAGCTTTCTGACCCTGTTACAAATTCATCAGTTATGAGGTTATATGGCTAACAGGGCACTATCTTAGAAGGTAGCTGTCTATATAGGCAGTAGACAGTGAGGTAGTTTGCTTCGTTTTGGTACAAAGCTCATGTGGTGACTTTTTAATGCTCTTTTTATTACTTGTCTCTCTTTCCACCCTTAAGCTTAACCCACATAAGTTTCCAGTGACATGCAGTTTGTCTGTAAACACAAATCTGCTGTGCTTCGTGACAAAAATCACAGCCAACTGGAAGAAATTTGGTCGCTTCAATGTAGGTGAAACCTGATCTGCGTGACCTGTGCTCCCCTCTTGTCCTGATTCCCTCAGGCCTGCCTTGTGATGGAGCTGATGTGTCTTAGGACACTACTGTGACACGCACACGTCTTCTCCTTTTTAATCTTAGGTACAAAAGAATCACTGTAAAACCCACAAACTTGGTAGTTTGCCAGCATGCACATACAGCATATTCTTACACATACGCTCACACACATGCATGTGCACACAAACAAACACACTGCTGAGTCTAGGGCTTTGGATGCACGCTATATATACACACACTCACTCTCAAGTATTTACAATGATGCAGAACATGGAAGACCATAGACAACAGTCTAATGACTTTACCCAGCATCCTTTGGGTCATATTACTAAGAAGCTCAACTAGTATTCCATTCAAATTCCACAAACCTTCTCAGTTCAACAGTAACAACTTGGTTCCTCAGTGCATCTCTCTTATTTATCAATTTTCAGGGTCACATGAGTCCCACACTTATAGATCAATATCTAGCTTAAGAAATTTTAATAATATTAGTGCTGTCAAATCGATAAAATAAAATAAAATATTTTGTTTACATAATATATGTGTTTCCTATGTATATTTATTTGTATATATAAATATACACACACACACACACAACTATGCATTTCAGAAAAATTTAATACATATTTATATTTATGTATATAATCTAAAACACATAAAAATAAGAATATACACACACACATGTAAATATTTCATAAATATATATGTGTGTGTATTATATATATATAAATAAATATACACAATGCACAAACATTTATTATGTAAACAAAAAAAAATATTTTGGATGCGATTAATCATTTATGGATTTGACAGCACTAAAACAAATAAAGATTTAATGAAATATATACTACAATTTATATATTTCTACCTCATGAAATAATTCAGAAAGAAAAAAAACATATTATATATATATATATATATATATATATATATATACACATATACATATATGATTATTATTATGACTATTATTATTATTAGTGTTGTNAAATATATACTACAATTTATATATTTCTACCTCATGAAATAATTCAGAAAGAAAAAAAACATATTATATATATATATATATATATATATATATATATATACACATATACATATATGATTATTATTATGACTATTATTATTATTAGTGTTGTTGTTGTTGTTGCATTATACTAAAACATTTCATGAGCTGGAAATATCTATAATTATGTACTATAACTAATACTTAATACATATATAATAAGTGCCATGTTTATTATATATTTAAATATTTAATGAGCAATATATAGAAGCCTATTTCTGGCTCATAAAAAATATAATAAAAATCTATAATTAATATTTTATAAAATATATAATAAATGTAATTATTTTTATTATTATCATCATTATAATTATATTTAAATATTTAAAGTTAAAAATATTTATATTATTATACATAATGTTTAATGAAAATATGATAAATGCAATTATTATATATAATATTTCATGAGATAGCAATAGAACTATTTCTAGCTCAAAAATATATATAATAAAAATATATAATGAATATTTTACAAATATTAAAATTATCTAAAATTAGTATACAAATCGTATAATATAAAATAATATTATATAAATATACAGCAAGTTATATATATTTATTATTGCTTTTTTCCCTATGTACATACACCATACAAACAATAAACAAATATATACAACTTGTAATACAATGAGAAACAGAACGAAATAAACAAAAACATGACAACAAGAGGAGCTAATAGTTATATAATTTACTATATCAGACTATAATAAAATGATATATTATATAAATTATATAAGTTCATGAGCTAGAAATATATATAATTGTCTCATAGCTAATATTTAATGAAAATATAATAACAATACAATAACATTTAGAACAAAATATATTTTACACATATTACAATTATTAAAAATATACAATGAATGTAATTATTATTATTATTTAAATATTTAATGAGCTAGAAATATATACAATTACCTATTATAGGTAATATTTATTGAAAATATAATAAATGTGGTTTTCATAATATATAATAAAATACTTTATGAGCTAGCACTATATAGAACTATTTATAACTCATAAAATATCTAATAAAATATATATTGAATATTTTATATAAATATTAAAATTATTAAAAATATATAATGAATTGTAAATATACAATAAATATCTCACAAGCCAGGAAATGCTCTCTGTGAGTGAAAAGCTATTGAAATTTACTCATTTTTATGACCCTAAAATTCCCTAAAATTTCCGTGACCGCAGATACACGGTTTTCTATTTTGATGTCTTTTATTGGCACGGCAAATCTTTGTACATTTGTATTGCCGAAGCATTTGCAGTTTCACTGCATGCAGTAAAACTGTGTAAAACAAAAACAGACACACTAAATTAATACAAAATAAAAAACAATCTGACCTCCACTCATTCTCTATCCTTGTCTCTGTCTCTTTGTCTTGTTTTCTTTCTCTTACCTGCTGTGTGCCATGCTGTCAGATGCCCCTGGATGTCTCCAGGGCTAGGACTACATAGAGTGGAGGATAGGGTGACTTCCATACTGAGTGTGTGTGTGTGAAGGAGAGAGAGAACCGAAACGCAGGCCAGCACAATGCAAAGCCTCAATGTTTGTCTGCCAGCCACATCTTCTAACTCATCTTTAATGAATCTCTCTGATAGCAAAAATAACCTGGCAACTATATGAAATTACACATATAAAACAATAACTACATACACAGAATGATGAAAATCACCATTATTAACCATAACGCAAACAATAACATCAAACTATTACACTCTGGCACGCTTTCAATGATCCCAAATGAAACTCAACGGAATTAAAGCCAGCATCTTATATCCTATATATTACACGACTTCAACAGGACTAAGTACTCAATTCAACAATAGTTAAACAGACCAAACGCATTTGTATTCTGTAATAACTTACCATATAAAGTGCTACGCAGCGTTTCATGTGTCTATATGCGAACGAGCATCCGTTGGAAATATTCTCAGCTTCCCTCGCGTATTTTTCTGGAGGCTACGCGAACAATTCGCTCCCTAGCGTCTTGAAACGTCCGCTCGCTGTTGTTTTTATCAATAAATGATGCCCGCTGTCCGACCAGGACGAGGCATGTAGTGGTGCGCGAGTCGCTCCGCAGTGCTTGTGCTCTAGCGCTCGAGCGCTCTCCCTCCTCTGACGTCAATGCATTCCAGCTTACCCGGACTTGAGTGAGTGAGAGAGTGAGTTGAGGCAGGGCCACATGAAATGTTTCTGAAGTCTCAAGAACACCATTATGCAACTGGCTATAATTAGGTGAAGGGACCGAATGGAAAAACAGAACTCGGACTGACATTCCGCTCATTTATGTGCGGTCTGGATCACTTTGATGTCAGAATGTACATGCAAATAAGCTGAGTCACTTTTGCAGGCTGAACATTCTTCGTATGTCCGTAATGAGCATACAGGATGCAGGCAAATGGTAAAGATATGGCTGTTGCAAGTTTGTCAAACTGTAAAATGTTATAAAGGGTTTCAAAGGTATCAAATAAACGCTGTTCTTTCTATTCATCAGTGAATGCATCACTAAAACGTACGTACTTCGGGTTCCACAAAAATAATAAGCAGCACAACCATTTTCAGCACTGATTATAATAATAATAAATGCTTACTGAGCACTAAAACAGCATATTATAGAATCATGTTACAAGACTGGAGTAATGATGCTGAAAATTAATATAAATTGAAATAACTTTGCAATTAATAAATCGGAAAAAATTAAAGAAATGCATATTTAACTATTATTATTATTACATTTTATTATATTTAAATACTTTATCGACTATAAATGTATAATTATGTTTTATAGCTAATATTTAATAAAATATAAATGCAATTTATATTATATATTTAAATATAGAAATATATAGAAATGCATTTCTAGCTCATAAAATATATAATAGAATAAATAATTAATATTTTACATATAAAAATATAAACAATGTGTCATGCATCGTAAATGTACAATATAGCATGAGCTGAAAATGCTCTTTGCTACTGAAAACTTATTGAAATTACAAATATTTCACAAGATAGAAACTGTATTTTTGTCTCATAACATATATATGTTACTGTATGTATTTCTTGGTCATAAAATATAGAATAAAAATACATAATGAATATTTTACGTATACAAATTATGTAATGAATTGTAAATATACAATAAATATCTCAGGAAATGCTCTTTGTGAGTTAAAAGTTATGGAAATGTACTAATTTCTATGACCCTAAAATTATTATTATATTTAAATATTTTATGAATTACAAAAATACAATTATAGTCGATATTTAAAATATAAATACAATTTACAAAATATATATTTAAATATTTCACAATATAGAAATATATAGAAATGCATTTCTAGCTCATAAAATATATAATAGAATAAATAATTAATATTTTACATATAAAAACATAATGTGTCATGAATTGTAAATTTACAATATTGCATGAGCTGGAAATGCTCTTCGCTACTGAAAACTAATTGAAATTACAAATATTTCACAAGACAGAAATATATAAAACTGTATTTCTATCTCATAACATATATAATACAAATAAATAATGAATGTTTCACATATTTACAAAATGTAAAAAATATGCAATGAATTGTAAATATACAATAAATATTTATTGAGCTAGGAAATGCTCTTTGTGAGTGAAAACTTTATTTAAAAAAAAAGTAATTTCTATGACCCTGAATTTCCATGCTTGAGGAACAGTTTTCTAAGATACAAAAACAATAATAATAATAATAATATTATATATATATATTTGTTGTTGTTATTATTATTATTATTATTATTATTATTATAATAAGTATTTTATGAACTTAAAAAACTGTATTATTTACTTAGAACAATGTCATTATAACAAAATAAATTTTTAATAAATAATTTACCCAAAATATGCGCATTGCCTTGTTTAATATAATAAAAAATTCCTTATAAATAAGGCATTTCATAATTTGTATTTTACTTTTAAAACATACATTTTTGTATGTTTTAAACATTTTTTTTTTTTTGTATTTGGTAAGGTTACTTACAGTTGACTAATTAACTGGCAGTTAAACATTCTTATATGCTAAAATTAGCAGCATTTTTACATTACAGATTTATGGAGATTTACGGAAAACTCATCAGGTCACTATGCGTGCCTTGTGCACCTCTCAGAAGTACATGCCAACGTTGCGATACAACAAAGTTTAAAGCTTCAATAACAGCAGCTGAATGGTTTTTATGAGGTCAGAGTAGTATATTAAAAGATTTTAAAGGCAAAATAAAAGATTCATTTGGGAATTACTGCTATTATTTTTACAACACTGCGGTGTCTGGGACTCCAGACGTAAAATCGGTCTCAACAGGCCATGAAGGTTAATAGTGGCAAATGTACAAGCCAGAACAGAGGACATTCTTAACATTCCAGAAGACTCGAGCAATTGATCAAGATTCCGTTCACTCACTTCCTTTCTGTGCTGGCACTAAGTGACTGACATCCTCAAAACACTGGAGTCAAGGAGACTGTGATGTCATCAAAACACCACTGGTGAACTACTTTTGTCACAAAAGCTCTGAGTCTCATTTAAACAATCTAAAAATGACTTATAACGAATAACGCAAGCACTTCCATTAATAACTATTGTTCATCTCTTCATATTTACTACGTCAAGACCAAGCACTGGTCAAACCACATCCATGGGGGTTTTATTAGAAACAGGTTTGACGATAATCAAGTTTGAAGTTCTTTGCAAATGAGTGTACGCTTTCATCTGTGTTAGTCAACACGGGTACAATGTAACTATTAAGAGGAGAGAAAGACAGGCTCTCCCCATGGGGAACAAATGACGTTTGTACATGGCGGAGAACACACTGGTTACTATGGGAACCAATGGCGTAACTTGTCAGCTCGATCTACGCAGGTTGCAAAGCCCACTGGATCTTCATCTAGACTTGCATACGAGGGTGCATTAATATGTAAATTCAAAAGTACACTGACAAATTAATAAAGGTCAAATGAACTGATTTAGTTCAACACACCTCAGTGCCCAGGGGGCATTTCTACACTGAAATATGTGGTTACACTTGCACAATTTCATCATGCGGGTATGATTATGGATTAATATTACCTGTCAAAATGCAGGTTTGAACAATGACAACATCCAGTGTGGCTTATTTTTGTTCATTTTATTGCACAAGCACAAGTTCAAAATGAAGTCTAATTTAAAAAATAAAGGACATGTTTTTAATTTGGATAAGTTTACAAAATGGTGCATCAGAATAGGCCTATTGCTTTTATATCAGAAGACCTAAGGAGCAGCAGTTACTGTTTAAAGCATTTTAGAATACGTATCAAAATGAAATAAACTGTCTATGAGAAATACGTATGTATTGCATTATTTCACATGTTGAAGTCATTTTTGCACATACTGGGTCCATGATGCTGATGTCTACCGAATTGTCAAAACAGAGGACCGTCTGTGTGATGTAGTACTGCCACCTTGTGGCTTCTCTAATGACTACAAACTACATCGCATTAACGGTTTTATATAATGCTGTCGAATGTACAGTACTTTACCGTGTCTGAAAGCATATTAGAACATTTCTGCGACTAGAAAAGAAACGTTTATAAAGTTAAAGTTTAGCTTATAAATATTAATTAATTATTAGTCATACTTATTCCGTCTTTCAGCAAATTAGATAAACCTATTGTGCGAACGTCACGGTAAATAATTAATATTCATGAGCTAAGCGTTCGCCACAGTAGAATTCTTAATCTAGGGGCAGGGCTTGCGGTTCAAACGTAGCGTGACGCCGTTATACTGATCCGGAAGAAAATAAATGTACATAAACTCTTAACAACTGACGTTATGTATAAAAGCCTGGTTATTTTACAACTGATTTTGTAAGAAGCACAAAATGACCTTGTTCATACGAGCCCTGCGCTTCACTTCTCCACGGCTGCCGTTTATTTGCGTAAGGTGCAGGACATATTCTGCTCAAGTAAGTTAAGTCTGAGATCATTCCTGTTCATTGTTACCTAATGCTACAAAATAAAACAAAGTAGTGCTCTGCAAGGACTACAGTCTGTGTGCGCGGATAATAAAGAACGAGGTATAAAAATCGAAATACTTTCCCCAAAAGCTAAAAACAATAAATAAAATTGATCAAGTGTTTTCAAAACAAAGAAAGAAATAATTTAAACATTAAAATAAAAATGATGCAAATAATTATTAACTTACGTGTCACCAGAGAGTCATGAAGGTAAACATTCTGTATTTCTTGCATCGTTCATTTTAGAATGGAGCCGTCGAACGGGTCATTTCAGCGTTTCGCTCTGTGAGCGGAGATGAAGGCGTGTCTGTGGGCTTAGCTGTCAGAGAACAGCACGGCAAGGATGAGTCTGTGCACAGGTGAGATTTCACAGCCACACCTGAGTGTCACCTGCCTCTTAATCATATGCAAACAGTGCAGCAGTAGCTCCTCCCACAGTTACAAATACACCAACTGCAGTGTCTGAGTCAATCTTTAAAAGCAGTAGGTAAAATGTTAAATCGACTGTCTAACGGGTACCATTTAGAATGCATGAGGAACTTTATTTTCATCTGTTCTCCTTTCTCCCAGACACGAATGATCATCCACAGCCACAATCAATCAATCACGTGTTACACAACCAGCCAATCCTCTCAAATTACATTTTCCATAAAAAGTATAAAAATACAGTACATTACAGCTGTTTTATAATTCATTTTCTATTAGGTCTACAAGTTTTGTAACCTTTCCCTGGTGAAAAAACGGCATAAGCTGGTAGGTATGTTTTGATGCTGGGATGCTGGTTAGGTATGTCAGCATAAACCAGCATCCCAGCATCAAAACATACCTACCAGCATATGCTGTTTTTTTCACCAGCGTTGGGACGTGTCTATAAAGCTGATTTAAATAGGAGGGTTTGCACTTCCCTCACGATTTGGTCAATTACCCGCATACGCGGCCATACTGACGATACTCGGATGTAAACAACAGCATTGCATTGTTAGTGTACTACTGTATATGTTGTTTTGCTAATTTATGCTGTCTAAACCATGGAAAAACTGTGTGGAAACTGCTAAATCATATAGAGAAGGACTTAGTAAGCAGGACAGCCTGAAGTTGCCTTTGAAATCCTGATTCAGTTTGGCCAACCACAAACTACTTTTGTTCCTCATATAGTTTTTTGCACTCTTCTTCTTGATTTGTTACCTATGTAACTTTTGTCAGTCTATAGTACTCCAAATGTTTTACCTGGTCAGACCGATTAGTACAGCCCAAAACATGACAATAACTGACCATTTTCAGCAGCAATAGTCAGCTAAATATGTGAGTTTCATTCGCTTCAGTGGCATTGTTTATGTTCAGTGCTGTCAATATGTCCAATTGATGACGCATCGTGAAAACACTTTATAGCAATAAACATTGAATTGTCCTTTAAATTAACGTTATCTATTTTCTAAGTGCATGACGATTCATTTTTATCTCATAAATTTTTTAATCATAATGAGCTCTAAGAAATCTATGATGAAGTTTAGATTTTGAACATTAATTACGTTAGGCTAGAAACATTCCTTAAGTGCCAAGTCAAGCTAATTAATATTTATACATATTCAGTCTTGCAGCAAATCTGATAACCCTACTGTGTTAATGTCACGTTTAACAATTAATATTCATTAGCTAAGTGTTCGCCATTGTAGACCTGCAAAAATTTATTTACCTCCATTTTTGAGTGCAGTGCTCACATCTCAAAATCCACCCTGCTGAAAAAAAAAAACAGTCTAAGCACAGTAAGTGGGTTGGCTGGTCTTAGCTGGTTTAAGCTAAAAGTAGCTGGTTTCAGCTGGTCTCCCAGCCTGGCTAGGCTGGTCAGGTTGGTTTACTGGTTGTTCCAGCTGATCTCCTAGCCTGACCAGCTAAGGAAGTGGCCAAAACCCCTCTAAAACCAGCCTGCTGACCAGCTATGACCAGGCAGGATGACCAGCTAAAACCAGTCAACCAGGCTGGTTTTAGCTATTTTTTTTAGCCCAGGCAGTTAACAACTAATAGATAAAATCAAGTCTCAACCTTACTTTTTTTTTCTTTTTCAGCAATCCATTACACTCAGATGTACGTCACAATACGAAAGATAATATTTGTCACCCCTCCCATTTTACCATGACTTCATATCACATTTATACTTGATTTGCATATTGTTATTTATATATTCATGGTATTGTGTCTTGCCATGTCAGATGCCAACCACCAGATGTAGTGGTGTTTCCTCGGTCTGTAGAGGAGGTCAGTGCCCTTGCCAAAATTTGCCACCACCACCAACTACCCATTATCCCGTTTGGCACAGGGACAGGCTTGGAGGGAGGTGTTGGTGCTCTGAAGGTTTGTCCAGTACAGAAGAAGATTCACAAGGATTTGACAGTGCCGGTGTTACATTTCAGGCCTAACCTTGATTAGAGGAAAACTAAATTTGATCTGATTATTAGATATTTTGAACTATTTTCTTTAGTGTTTATAAAAAAGTTTATATTTGACATAACTGTGTGTTTGTTAGGGTGGAGTGTGTTTTAGTCTGAGAAAGATGGAACAGGTCCTTGATCTTCACCAAGAGGATTTCGATGTGACGGTTGAGCCAGGTGTGACTCGCAAAAGCCTGAACTCGTACCTGCGTGATACTGGCCTCTGGTTTCCTGTCGGTAAGTCAGATTCTTGTGCATTATGGGTAGAAAGCAGATCACATAAACTAAATTGACTTCATGTTTGGATACACAGAATAATTTAAGGGTTGTTCCCACCAAGAACGATAGAGATAACTAACTATACTACAAGTCAACAGTTTTTGAACAGTAATTTTTAATGTGTGTCTCTTCTACTCACCAAGCCTACATTTATTTGACCCAAAGTACAGCAAAAACAGTAACATTTTTGAAATATTTTTACTATTTAAAATAACTGTTTTCTATTTAAATATATTTTAAAATGTAATTTATTCCTGTGATCAAAGCTACATTTTCAGTGTCATTACTCATCTTCAGTGTCACATGATCCTTCAGAAATCATTTTAATATGGTGATTTGCTGTTCAGGAAACATTATTATTATTATTATTATTATTATTATCAATATTTAAAACAGTTGAGTACATTTTTTAGGATTCCTTGGTGAGTAGAAAGCATTTATGAAATAAAAAGCTTTTGTAACTTTATACACTATACCATTCAAAAGCTTGGAGTTAGTATTTATTTATTTATTTTTTGGGAAAGAATATATAAAAATTAATAGTTTTATTCAGCAGGGGTGCTTTAAATTGATCAATGTGATAATAAAGACATTTATAATGTTACAAAAGATTTCTATTTTAGATAAATGCTGTTCTTCTGAACTTTCTATTCATCAAAGAAACCTGAAAAAATTATTCTCAACTGTTTTCAACATAATAATAATAATAATAATAATATGTTATAATATAATAGTATTTTATAATAATAATAATAATATGTTTTTCAAGCAGCAAATCAGAATATTACAATAATTTCTGAAGAATCATGTGACTGGAGTAACAAAATTCAGCTTTGAAATCACAGGAATAAATTACATTTTAAAATATATTCAAATAGAAAATTTTTATTTTAAATAGTAAAAATATTTCAAAATTGTACTGTTTTTGTTGTACTTTGGATCAAATAAATGCAGGCTTGGTGAGCAGAAGAGACTAATTTAAAAAGTATTAAAAAATCTTACTGTTCAAAAACTTTTGACTGGTAGTGCATATTAGCATGCTTGAGCTCTTTAAAGCAGGATAGATTCTGATTGGTTGTCAGTGTTTTTATTCTTCATCAGCTTGAAAAAATGTGACTGCTCAATATCGTTCCTGTGCTGTTTTCGGATAATTGTGCTGTAATAGTTAGTTGTTGCCCTTGGTGTGAGGGACCTAAATTTTAACATTAACTTTATTTATGTACAAATAGAAATGGTTTCATATATTTCCACAGATCCAGGTGCTGACGCATCTCTCTGCGGCATGGCTGCAACTAGCGCGTCGGGCACCAACGCAGTCCGTTATGGCACGATGCGCGAGAACGTCCTGAACCTGGAAGTGGTTCTAGCAGATGGAACGATCCTCCACACAGCAGGGAAGGGGCGTCGTCCAAGGTATGACTGGAAAATTACAATCAAAAATTACTTTTCTTGTCTACGTTTGATTTTTTTCCAATTTAACACCCTTTCAGGAAGACATCTGCTGGTTACAATCTGACAAACCTTTTTGTGGGCTCGGAGGGAACTTTGGGTATCATTACCAAAGCCACGCTTCGGTTGTATGGTATTCCTGAAAGTATGGTGTCGGCTGTCTGCTCCTTTCCATCTGTCCAATCAGCTGTGGACAGCACCGTTCAGATCCTGCAAGCTGGAGTGCCCATTGCCCGCATCGGTGAGCAATGTTTGAAGCACATGGTCACAATGTGCTTAGTTTGCTGCCTCTATTGGAATTAACGTAACAAAAGAAGACTTGGTCTCCTATGTTGTGAACTTGTAAAATCACAGACTGTGGCACTCAAGACTACATGCATGCCTAGTTGTGCGATTTAGTGCAGAACTCCATTCATTTCACTCTAATCTATTCACCAAAGCCTCTCGCAATAACATAAACATTAATCCAGAAGGAAACACCGTCCTTTATTCATAGTCAACACCCGAGCGCAGTCAAGGGTTTAATGAATTGCTTGGTTCTCAGAACCACAATGTGTTTCTTCTTTTGCAGTCCACTCAGGGAAAAATATTCCACCAGTAGCTCCATCCAATTTATGAGTAATCAGGCATGACCGCTCTCTTAGATTTTTAAATCGAGGCTGCACCGAGGCATCGATTTTTAAGCCTCGGCTTTCTACGCACAAAGGCTTCACAAGACTTAATCGTTGCTGATACGTTCCGTTTGCAGAGTTCTTGGACGACGTGATGATAAACGCATGCAATCGCTTCAACAATCTGTCCTATGCGGTCACTCCCACCCTCTTTCTGGAGTTCCATGGGAGCTCCAAAAGCATGGAGGAGCAGGTGTCTATCACAGGTAAATGTGGATAAATCAAACAACAAATTTTTACAGAAACACTATTTTAAAAGCAAAACACTGATGTGAAAGAACATGTCATCTGGACAGTATCATGTTCTGTGTGTTCAGAGGAGATCACAAGGGATAACGGAGGCTCAGACTTCGCCTGGGCAGAAGATGAGGAGACCCGCAGCCGGCTGTGGAAAGCCCGTCATGATGCATGGTACGCTGCCCTTGCCCTGAGGCCTGGATGTAAGGTGGGAACATTCACTACAACATGATTCTGACTCAGACATTTGCTGTTTATCTTCTTGTAACTTATAATATACACTTTATACTGACTTTCAGAATTTTTATTATCGTGATACTTGATTATCATGCTTTTTTGTGCTTGATTTTTGTGCAATGCACTGTAAAAGAATGACTGTTATCAAAGAGGTTTCCCAAACACTGCCATTGGTCAACAAAACAGATAGCCCCGCCCCAAACTCACACTATTGGTTGAGCCACCGTTGCTATGCTGGGCTGGTCGGAATGCTCAAACAAACAGCAATGTTTTGATAACACCACAGAGACACATTTTTATTAAAGACAATTAGCCAACAAATGGCTTAATTATAGTTATGAATGATTTTAAATTTGTAATAGGAGTATTTTTAATATTAAAACACATTTCCCAGTCATATTCTACAAATTTATGAGTGCTCTCATAACGACCTCATGTTATAGTGAAGACAAAAGATCTAATCAACAAAAATTAATAATTGGAAAAAAATTATAACTGTATTATAATTTACCGAAATAATATAATCATTATTATAATATAACTACTTTTTTTTTTTTTATTTCATATTTCAGTCAGTATGTTCATACAATACATATATATTTGCTTAAAAATCACTGTTTCAGCCAGGTTTCCCAAAGATTCTGCCATAGGTCAGCAGAACCAACAGCCCCACCCCAAACTTCCACCATTGGCTGAACCAGTTGCTATGCTGGGCTGGTCTGAATGCTCAAACAAACAGCAATGTTTTGATAACACCACAGAGACACATTTTTATTCAAGAAACTTAGCCAACAATTGGCTTAATTATAGTCAAGAATGAATTTAAAGTTGTAATAGAAGTATTTTTAATATTTACATTTTTTTACATGTTTTCCAGGCATATTCTACATGTTTATGAGTGCTCTCTCAATTACCACATGTTAAAGTGAAGACAAAAGATCATCTAATTAGCTGAACTAAAAGTAATGTAATATGTAACATGATATATGATATATTAGATTAGAAATCAGTCTGTCTGTTCATACAATGCATATATGATTGCTTAAAAATCATAGTTTCAAACATGAATTACTAAAAGTAGGCTAATATAATAATAACTATATTATAATTTACTAAAATAATAAATAATAATAATTCTAATATAAATACCATTTTTATTTCTTATTTCAGTCAGTATGTTCATACAGTACATATATATTTGCTTAAAAATCCTGACTGTTTCAAACAGGTTTCCCAAACATTCTGCCATTGGTCAACCCAACAGATAGCCCCGCCCCAAACTCACACCATTGGTTGAGTCATTGTTGCTATGCTGGGATGGTTGAAAGTTAAAAAAAAAAATGTTTTGATAGCACCACAGAGACACATTTTCATTAAAGAAAATTAGCCAACAAATAGCTTAATTATAGTCAAGAATGAATTTAACGTTGTAATATTATAATATAATAGTATTTTTAACATGGAAAAAAAATTAAACACATTTTCCAGATATATTCTACATATTTATGAGTGCTCTCTCAACTACCTCAAGTTACAGTGGAGACAAAAGAAAATATATTTAGTGAAAACTTACTAAACGTAATATAATATTAACTATATTATAATTTACTAAAATATTATAATAATAATACTATAAATAATACTTTTAATTTCTTATTCCAGTCAGTCTGTTCATATATGAATATATATTTGCTTAAAAATCATGGTTGTTTCAAACAGGTTTCCCAGCCATTCTGCCATAGGTCTGCAAAATCACTAGCCCCACCCCAAACTCATACCATTGGCTGAACCAGTTGCTATGCTGGGCTGGCCGAAATGTTTAAACAAACAGAGCAATGTTATGAAAGCACCACACAGCCACAGTTACAAACTATTTAGAGAAAACAGCCTGCAAATGGCTTTTTATGAATATTAAGTTAGAAAAGTAGAACACATTCAGAACTCAACACTTAACAAAAATGTACTCATTTTCTTACAGGCGTATTCTACAGATGTCTGTGTGCCAATCTCACAACTGCCTCAGATTATAGTGGAGACAAAGGAGGATCTAATCAGAAACAACATTACCGGTAGCTTACCAAGTTTGATTTTTCTCTATTAGTGTTGACAACTGCTTTTAACTGCTGATATAATAACATTGGCTTTTTTCCTACTGTAGGTCCTATTGCAGGTCATGTAGGTGATGGAAACTTCCATTGTTTAATAGTACTGGATCCTAACGACCAAGACGAGGTGCAAAGGGTTCACTCCTTCACTGAGAGACTAGCCAGGTACTTCTATTTAATTCCTTTCTGCAGTTTTGCACCCTTACAATGATCTTCTGGGGCGGCTGAGAGGGACTGGCTGCAGTTTTTGTGTACATTGTCAGTTTTGTTTTGTGTAGCAATCAATACCAGGATTATTTCTCAAAGCGTCTTCTGCCATTTGGAGAGCGTTTATTGACAATGACAGACAGAGGGTTTAGTGTCTGGCTTTGGAGACAAGCACAAATAATAAAGGTCCTACCTGCCTTAAGTCATTACGGGTAAAGCACAGTCTCTGTCAGATACAATGGACGAGTGATCCGTGCTGACCAGAAGCTAAAGAGAAGACAAACGCAGCAATCACATTTGCTTCAACAAAACCTGGCTAACCTGACAGGGGCAAATTGAGTTGTACTTGCCCTTTTAGTGAACGACAGACATGACGTTACTGTAAAAGCACAAGATTGCAAAAACCATAGCCGTATTAACTGCCCAAGAAGCATTCGCACAATGAAGTTGCAACTGTTATTGAGTTGAACTTGTGTGGAAACCTAAGCAGAACAATGTGAGGAAATTACAATGGATTTCAGGCTTGTTACCTGGAAGTCTACAGGAACTTGGTCAGGCCTAGTTAGATGAATATGTTCAATAAATTCAACTTAAATACAACTCTGACTGTTAAAGGAAAGTGCTGGGTTCAATTAAAGGCTGGAAACTGGGCGTTGTACACTAAACAGAGGACTTTCAAATCGTTCCAAACACAACAAACTTGCGAACTAGCAACTGGTCCATAATTTCACTTCAGAAAAATAATTCAGACTTGCGGCAAAAATTGTGGTTACAGTATACAAGGTGTACCTTGTCATGTCAAACTGTGAGAACCTACATGAACGAGATGAGTAGTAGTTGGATTTCTGCTGCGCCAGGGAGCCCCGAGACTAGTCTTCTTCATTCAGTTGGAGAATGTGGAGGTGGAAACACCTGGGAATATGAATTGGACTGGACAGACAGCTCAGCTGCACAGATTCTACTTCCTGAGGAAACTTTGGTCTTTCGGTGGTTGCAGGCTGCTAAACATGTTCTTCCAGTCTGCCAGCCACACTGAGGTCTTTTGGGGCAACAATGCCAGTTCTAGTGATTTCAAGCATCTTAACTGATCAGGATGACCAGATGTGTTTTTGGGTTCACCCTGTTTATTGTCAGTAACGATTACAGTGGATGAATTCATTTTCTTGTTGTATTTTCCTGTGCAGGAGGGCATTGTCGATGGACGGAACTTGTACCGGTGAACACGGGATCGGTTTAGGAAAGAGGGCTTTGCTGAAAGAAGAGGTTGGTCCATTGGCCATAGAGGTCATGCAGGGCCTCAAGGCTACCCTGGACCCCAAAAACCTCATGAATCCTGGGAAGGTGTTATAATTAACACAAAACACTAAAGAAGATACTTTGCACTTGGTTTTCTGACCACTAGAGGTCAGGAGAATGAGATTTGATTTAGATTTTAAGAATGATAATGTGTGATAGAGCATTTACAAAGTCTGCACATGCAAAACAGTTTTTGTGAAACATGCATATGATTTAAGCTCCTTATGTGAACAAATAATTTCTTATTTAGTATTATTGTGAATACACATTATTAATGCACAGGGCCTTGAAAATGAATTCAAGGCCTTTTATTTTGTTTTCTATGGCAATCTCACACCACTTTGAAATATTAATTAATGTGAAATCATTGTGCCTTGGCAAACTTGTCTGGCCGCTTCCTCTTCTATATATCTGTAAATTCTGTATATTTATTTATATTGACATATTTGCTTCTAAAGAACAGAATCTGTGAAGCAGAACTCAAAACTGATAAGCTAAATGTAATGCAGACAATACATTTTAATAAATTCATTTCATCAAATAATTTTGTCTCTTATTTATTCTGAAGTGTATTAATTTGACCTAAGGGTTTACCGGCACCGATGTTAAGCTTTTTTTTTGGCTATCGGTATCATCATTTTTCAAACCGATTTGCCGATTTAAAATAATTTAAAAGCATTTTCAAGAAAGTTTTTGTAAGAGCCCTTGTTTTTAATTTTGACATTAATTTTAATTTTTAAACCAGGCATATATATGGGTTCAAAATATAATTTAGCGCCCCACTTGATCTGTAATAATCACTAACTGCATCAGCATTGAAAAACACATATCGGTCGACCCTTAATTTGACCCCTTTTGTATGTTTAAAAAATCTGCACATGCAAAACAATTTTTGGGGAAACATGCATATGAGTTAAGCTCCTTGTGTGAATATTAAGGAGTAAATAATTCTTATTTAGTATTACAGTGAATGCACTGTATTAATATACAGGGCTGAATTTTCTAAAGGCCTTGAAAAATAAATATTCTGTCTTTTTATTTAGCTTTTCTATGGCAATCTCACACCACACTGAAATATAAATCAATGTGAAATCATCGGGCCTTGCCAAAATTGTGTTTAGTCTGGCTGCTTCCCCTTCTATATGTCTGTGAATACAATATATTTATTTATATTGATATATCAGAAGAACAGAATCTAAGAAGCAGAACTAAAAACTAATAAGCTAAATGTAACGCAGAAAATCAATTTTAATAAACTGATTACATCAACTGATTTTCTCTGTTTTTATCAATTCTGAAGTGACTGTTTTTGAATTCATCTGACCTAGGGTCAACCGATATCGGCGGCAATATTTTTTGGTTATCGGTATCGGTCATTTTCAAAACTGATTTGCTAATAAAATAATATTAAAAGCATTTAACGAAAGTTTTTGTCAGAGTCCTCGTTATTCTTATTTTTGACATTTATGGTATCCGCATCGGCCTTGAAGAACGCATATCGGTCGACCCCTAATTTGACCTCTTTTGTGTGTCTGCAGTGGATTTGTTGATAAAAGAAAGCAACATCTGGTTTTATTTCATCTTGTTTTAATTATATGTATGATCATCATCATTATTACTCGTCCCACAGATTGCACATCAAAATCATCAGACATTTAGTTTGTACCTCCTAAAAACAGGCATTCGTTCATGTCCCTGGAAAAAAAGAAAAGAAAAACATACAAAATAACAGACTTGAACGCAAAAATAAGAAAAGGATGGGTTTTCGAGAGTGCCGAGTCACTTTCCGCAGCCCACGCTGCACAAGATAGTACTACGCTACCTGACTCTGTTTTTATTATTTGTTTGATTTGTTTTACACGGTGAGGCGAACTTGTTATCCATTGTTTTGATGGATGGTGTTTGTATGCCCTCATTTACAGGCACAAAGCAGAAAAAAACCTCAGAAATGCTCTATTTCTATCCAACACAAAAAGTAATAGGTTGTCAAATATTTTCTTGCGGTTATTTTTTTCCTACGTTTTTTTCATTTTACTCCTTTCTCTTTTTTTTATTTGTTTTGCTTTTTTTTATTTTTTACAATTTCAGCAACATTATTTTCTAACAGTGCTTGCTGTTTATACAGTAGACAGAGGCATCCTGAAGGTTAAATAGTTTTCTTGTGAGGTTTCTCACAGATTTTTCAAAAATAAAAAGTAAATGCAGATCATAGAAATGATCTTATAATAGATTCACACCAGTATATCTGGGCTTTACATACAGTAGTGAAGCAACATTAGCTTACCAGACGCAAGCTGGTCGGTCACATACAGAAAACATGGGAGGATGGACAGAAGCTGAAATCACACACACATACACACACACTGAATACGTACTCAAGGCTTTTACAGGGAAACTGTCCGAATATTATGGTCGGCGCTTCATAATAACTGCCCAAAAAATTGCAGATGAAACTAGGAAAATAGCTTTGAGCTTCAGAATCTGTAGGGGAAAGACATCAACTGTGAATTGTAAACATTTGAAGACAGACCGAGAGAGTGTCTTTCTCTCCCTTTTTTGACCGTAAACCCCCATCCCAACACACATGCTGATGTCTTGGACTTCCTCTGGCACTAACAGGAAACACAATTTACACATTTCCCCGCCTGTGGACACATGATCACACACATGCACACACGGAATAAGTAAATCTACGTCCACCGGCTGTCCAACACATCACTAACGAGTGAACCGCGCACACGAAACTCCTCCCACGAACCAGGTGTGAAACCCCGCCCCTTGCCACACCCCTCTAATCAGCATCGTTTGATTGACAGGACAGGTATGGCCTCTGGATCGGTTTGCGAAGCGTGGTCTACTTCCTACTTGTTTACCGCATGTGCCCTGCCCCTTTTGTCGCCCCGCCCCCTTTCGTTGCCCCGCCCCCTCTTCCCCATCTCCGAGAGGACCGGGTCAAAATGCAGACTGAACACACACGTCGATAAGAACACAGAGTATGTAGAGGGGGCAAGAAAGCGAGACGTTTTCGAAAACCAGAGATCCGGTGTTGGTGGCTTTGGCGTGAAGGGGCCGGTTAGCAGTTTAGCAGTCTCTAGCACAGCGGGTAGGAGATTCTGGGATGCAAGTGGTAATGACGGTGTTGGCTGGATGGACGCTTTTATTTGGTTCAGTTTATGCGGTGACACATTTCCGTTTCCGTAGGTTTTGATCGAATTGGTTGGTAGATTGATTTATTTGGTTATTTTTGTGTCAGGATATCCAGGTTTAGGTCCATAAAGTGCCCTACAGTGAGAGAAAAAGAGACAAAGATGGAATATGAGAGTCATACTGAGCCTGAGGGTGTTTTCACACTTGGTTTATGTCAGGGGTCTCGGGAGGTGGTCTAAGCGGGGTTTGCTGCAAGTCAGCTGTGTGGGTGACGTTTGAAGTGCAGTTATACATAGAAACACACGCATGTTTAAGGTTTTAGCTGACTGCCTTTCGATACCATGTCAATGAAGAAATTACAGGAAAAAATACAATACACTAGTAGAGTGATCTTAAGTCTAGATCTTTGTAAAAGGTCTATAAGGTGCCCTAAAGTGAGAGGAAAGGAGACAAAGAAGAAAGATGAGTTATACTGAACCCGCAGGTGTTTTCACACTTGGTTTATGTCAGGGGTCATGGAAAGTCAGTGGTGTGGGTGAAGTATAACACGCATGCATACATAGAAACTTAAGACTGAAGCTTTAACCATAAAGAAATTACCAAAAAATACATGTTTCTGAAAAAAAAAAAAAGTAGTATCATATACTATATATGTAATATCCAACTTACTACTACTACTGGGTATTACTAATAAATAAAAATATAAACAATAAATTGATTACTGAAGTATTATTGTTAATAATAATAATAATAACAATAATAGGAGAGTTGTCTGAGTTGTGAAAAAAAAATTATATAGTATTATATATATTAGATAAGCAATATTCAACTTACTACTACTACTACTACTACTAGTACTACTAATAAATAAATAAATAAATAAATAAATAATATGTTGCCCACTTAAGTATTATTGTTAATAATAATAACAATAATAAAAAAGTAAATAAATAAATTGATTACTGAAGTATAATTAACAATAATAATTATAGGAGAGTTGTCTGAGTTCTAGATGTTTGTGAAAAAATACCTACAACTTACCACTACTAGTAGTACTACTAATAAATAATTATATAAATAATACATTGATTACTGATGTATTATTGTTAATAATAATAAATAATAATAATGATAGGAGAGTTGTCTGAATTCTTGATGTTTGTGAAAAAAAATAAACAAAAATTTTACAGTGTTATATATATTATACATGAAATAGCCAACATACTACTACTAGTACTACTAATAAATATATTAATAAATAATAAATTGATTGCTGATGCATTATTGTTAATAATAGTAATAATACAACAGTAGAAAGAAGAAGAAAAAGAAGAAGAATAGGAGACTTGTCTGAGTTATACTGTAGACGTTTGTGAAAAAATAAAAATAAAAATGATATAGTATTATATATTACATATGCAATATCCAACTTACTACTACTACTACTACTAGGTATTACTAATAAATAAAAAAAAATAAAAAATACATTGTTTACTTATTATTATAAATAATAATAATATTAGAG
>JAHKKF010524646.1:0-10484 GCA_019740295.1 Labeo calbasu | reverse complement strand
AAGTTGTTCAAAGCTGTAAAGGGGTTGGTTGGTTAGGCTTACTTCAGGCTGGCTGGCGCCAGGGTATCATGGACAGATTTATGATGTGATCTGGTTAGTCTGGGCCTCTTTGTGGAATTTGGCTCTTTGGTTTCAACAATGTTCTGATCAAATCTTCAGTTTGTCTAATTCGCTCTGATACCCTACAGTTTTTTGTGTTGCATTTCTCTATTTGAGTTCCGGAGACTTGCAGAATCAATTCCAAGGTGCACTGATGCTCTTCTGGTGGCACGTTGGCACAACACCCTACTATAACAAACTTTATGTGGTTTTCCTTTCATTTCTTTATAGGCCTATGTCCATTTCATGGGCCTGCTAACCAGCCCAACCTTGATTTCTCTAATTTTATGTCTAATTTCATTTTAGACATTTTTGTCTCCTTTATTGTAGTGATATAATAATTCAATATAATATAATGACAATTCTCTGAAGATTTTAGCATGGTAATGGATATGACAATGTTAATATATTTGGTCTTGGTGGAATAGATCTACACTCCTGTTCATAACTGTTGTTGTAGATTATTGCTACTGCTGCAAATCAAGTAGAGGAACTTGCTACTGCCAATATATATGCAGATGTGGTGCTGTGAGCATCGAAGACATACTGCTGCTGCACAAGTAGCATATATAATAACCCGTAGCAGATCTATACAGGTGGAGCTGGGGAAGGTGAAGTGCTTCAGAGGAACTCTCAAAGTGCACTGCGAAATTCTCTAGTGAATGCCATTTAAATGTAAAGGAATAAGCTCATTGGCTGTGTATCCAACATAAGCCAATCAGCTTGTGCCAAGTAGTTTAACGCTGTTAATATTGTCAGTTTGCATTAATGACCCATCAGTCTGCGCCATTTAGAGTTTCACAACAGAACTTGGCATTTATTCAAAAGCGGCTCCTTGTTTATTACTCTGTTATCTTAACTAGTGTTTTCAAGTTTTATTGGTGGTATTTAGTGTTATAAAACTAAAATATTTATTCAAATGAGTTAATACTGCCACTTTAACTGAATTCCTTTTTTAACTATATTATCTAATTATGCTCCTGAAATGGTAACAATGTAGCAATACATTTTTCTGAACAAATCAAAATGAAGAACAATGCTGCGGTATAAATAAAAATAAAAATAATAACGCTTACAATATTCATTGAGCCAGTCGATTGTAAAAAATAGTAGCAGTGTGTATGAAAAGTGAAAATAATAAATGAGAAAATGAGAGGAACAGCAGAGTGCTATTGCCTAAAGCATAAAGGTAAAAAAATAAATAAAAATCAAACCAGCAGCCCTCCAGACTATTTCAGACCTTCAGGCAGCTCTCACTCACAATAAGGTTTATAAATCTCAGTCCTGCTGAGTGTTTAGGTCTTCCTCCAGAGAAACATACTAGATTTTATGGCTGTTGCATGCTAAACACAGTTAGTTACACGCAAGACAAAGGTACAAAATCCCCCCATCGCATCCGTTTGAGCCACATATAAATATAATAGAATTTTTATCCCCACAACCAAAGCAGCATTTGTTTCCACGTTATTCTGCACAGTATATTTTTCCCTTTTGGAGCTTATTGTGTGCAACGACCAGTAACATAAACTCACATCACACAGAATCTTGCTCTCAGTATATACAGAACACTATGAACATCACCTTAACAACAACAAAAACACATTTCCTGTCCACTTCAGCAGCAAGGTAAGATACAGTTTGGAAGCACACGACACCTCCGTGAGAGGAATTCTAGTTCAGTGCTGCCCCAGGTATTAGGCCTGTCCTGTCTGATTGCAGTAGAACTAGCAGAGTAAGCGCACTCGTTCATCATCGGCCTGTGACGAATGGAGGAACCAGCTTTGTCTGACAGCCAGCGAAGTAGCAGCCAGGCACTTCCTCGGTCCTCAGGTTATCCACAGGCGTCACAAGCACTAAACATGACTGCAGTGGAAAAGTAATGGGCTACTCCATTTGAAAGCCATTTGCAGGCTGCTGTGAGCTAAATGCTGTGAGCCATCCTGAAGGACATTTCTCTGCCTGTGATATTTAATGCAAATGGCAGAGACAGCGAAATGCCCCTTAAGGCCAAGGTTTGTGGGTTGATTTAATAGTAGCATTATTCAATTATTTCCAAGTCTATTTCATTCGAATTTGGAATAGAATCCTTTCAAAAATAAAAATGTACTCACTCACAGACCATCCAAGGTGAAGATGAGTTGTTTCTTCATCAGAAAAGATTTGAAGAAATTTAACATTACATCACTTGCTCACCAATGAATCCTCTGCACTGAATGGGTGCTGTAATAATGAGAATGCAAACATCTGATTAAAAAATCTACAAGGGTAACACTTCTTTAAAATAGAAACAAAGCTACTTTTTGCTCATTCATATAAAACCCACGTTATTAACATTTTCAAGCCTCAAAAATTCCATATTGTACATTGCAAAAATGAACAAAAGTCTTATTGGTTTGACATGAAGCTGAGTAAATGATGACAGAATTTTCTTTCCTTAACTTTACCTTTTAAAATCTGCAACACACATACCATATGTTAAGAAAAAGTGAGCTTTGCCTTTTTTTCTTTTTTTTTCAGACTGGATATGCTGGCGGCGATTTAGAAGAGTTTCTGTTATTTGGGAGGTTATTTTCAGGGTTACCATCATGGTCAAGAGTGGAGCTTGTGCTTTAAATGAGGATAGACTAATAATTCAAACAGTGATTACTATGTAAATCGACAGTACAGCAATTATTCTGTTCTTTGCCCTTGCTCTCAATAACTTGCACATGGTTGTAGCTTTGCTTTTCGTTGCATGACAAGAAAATTACATTGAGCTTTGCTATGTGCGCTGTTGCTAGCTAGAAGTTAACTGCAAGCGTTTCAGTTGAGTTACTCTGACATGCAGTACCTATTTTCATTTTGTTCCACTCAATTCATTTATCTTCAAAAGTTTTCACCCCCCAGCTCTCAATGCATCGTGTTTCCTTCTGGAGCATCAGTGAGCATTTGAACCTTCTGTAATAGTTGCATATGTGTCGCTCAGTTGTCATCAGTGTGAAAAGATGGATCTGGATACAGTCGTTGTTTGTAAGGGTGAAAAACAGCGGCAGTTGAACTGTTCATGACAAACAAGGGACTCACTAAACCAAAAAACAGCTCATTCAGGTACCAACACAGCATTAAGAATCAAGTGTAGATAAACTTTTGAACTGGGTAATTGTAATAAATTCAGCTATTTTTTTCTCTTGTGGACTATGTAAACAACTTTCATGTGAAATATCATATTCAGGTCAGTGCTAAATAAACAATAACATGCATTTTGTATGATCCATCTTATTTTGATAAAATATTTAACATTTTTAATTATTCTGAAAGGGGGATGCATATATCTACTTTTAGTGTTAGTTTATTTATTCATTTTTATTTATTATTGATGATGAAAATTATAAATTCCTGTAAAACCTAAAAAAAAGACATTTATAAAAATGGAAGTCAAGTGTAACCAAAACTTTTTGGTTCCTAACATTCTTCAAAATATCTTCTTTTATGTTCCACTGAAGAAAGCTAGTCATACAGGGTTGAACAACATAAGACAACATTTTGATAGCAGAATTTTGGGGTAACCTATCCCTTTAATTCATTTATATTTCAAAAGATATAGCCTTGAGGTGACATGCTATTGACGTAAAAAATAAAACCTTATTTTTTCAGGGACATTGTCTCTGTGGAATCATTCATCACCCACATTAAATGCAGTTGATAAAAATGCTTTTATAACATCTAATAATAATGGTTGACCTTACAGCCAAAATATGATGTTTCTATGATGGTGTGGGTGGCAGAAATGTTGTGTGTACATTATTTATAGACAGAGAGGTATACTTTGTAATCAGTCCATCACCATGAACAAACAGTGCTGGAGTATAATTCGTCACATTGTGAGTGGAAACTGTTTTTGTAATGTTTCATTTTTGAGAAATGGTTTTTGTACATGTACTACACTACATTCTACACAGAGCTGTTATACACACTCGACTCGTGACATATCCTTCTAGTTTTTTTCTCATTTAGTGGGCCCACCATATAACAAACCACTGCCCTTCTGAAGGTTTTAATCGATCTGCAAGTCAATAAAGACTCAGGCGACCTGCCAACATCAGAAAAAGCTCAGAATGTAGCTGTTAAAAACCTGATATGCACTCACAAACTCACTTAAAAACCAAATTTGCACATTTATCAAGATTCATGTGGTAAATGTTCTAATGTTTTAGAAGACTTCAGTTTGTACTATTTTTGTGGAGCTTAACAGTGAGAATCATTGTCCACTTTTGTGGATAGAACAGCATGTACTTTGAGCTAAACATCTTTTGGGTTCCACTGAAGAAAAATTGTGGTCAACATATGGAGAGACAATATTGTATGCTTCCTGTAAAGCTCTTCAAAGCAGTTCCTGTACACGAGGACAAGTAATAGAGGTCATTTATAGTCATTTTCTGCTTCTTTTCCAGTAAAAGGTATATTATTTGATATATAAATTGCTAAACAAACAGGCCAGTAGACTAGCCATTTTGAAATGAACAGATATAGTCTTTCATCTTCTCTGGCTTGATTACATATCACATCCCCCTTAAACCCTCACATGGTTGATGTACAACAGGCCCACAGATAGAGTAAATACTTGACAAACAATGTTCTGCACTGTATATTTCCCAGTCGGAAACATCTCTTCTTCAGATGCTGTTAAACACACAGCCTCAATGGGATAATGTGTAATTGTGAAGATCATTTCAAGATACCGTGACACAGAAACACTGTGGTAAACAAGATTACAAAATACAGACACTTCAATCACAGACCACCAACAGTCCAGCAGTTTTTTTGTTTTGTTGTTTTCATTTGACTTTTTTTACTTAAATTATTTCCCTCTGTAATCACAGAAACTTTTTTTATGCTGGTCTAAACAGCATCAAAAAACAAACCACAGTGTGGTTGGTTGCTTTTCTTCCTGTCTAAGTAGGTGGTTCTTGGCAGAACAAGCTACAGTGAAAACAACACTTTTTGCATTAAAGTTGAATATTTGGCAACATAACACAAAGATCCTACCAAGGACAATGTGTTTGAGTGGGCTTCGAAATGTTATGAGGCACCATCTGAACATGGTTGGTCATTCCCTCTCATTCATCTGACTGTCATTCATCTAACTGTCACATGACTTTATCATGCAGCACAGCTGGTAGCAATTGGCACTACGTCTGAACTGCCCAATTAGGGAAAGCGTGAGAGAGGTCTCGTATGGAATTTATTTTGATTACCTCGTTTCACTCCCATTCAAGAATCTATAAAATCTGAATGAAGCTTTCAATCACTGCTGCACTGAACATGTACATGATGGAGCACACAACATTTTAAAACCCATTTTAGAATCGTTGTAGCTGTAATTCGCTCCACTCGTCATTAATTTTGCATTACTTTATGTATTGTTCTCCTTCTTCAGCGACCCTACCGCAGTGGGGCTGTCACAGGGGGATGCAGTGACGGTGGTGCTCGCCTCACAGTTTAAGAGATCAGGAATTCCTTTGAGCTTTTTAATAATTCCTGTAAACATTATAATAAATATTTATTTATTATAATAAATAATAATTTTATTTTATTGTGTTAACAAAAATGTGTTAATAAAACTGCATTCTATGTTTACTATTGATTTCCCCCCCCTTTTATTTCTGCGGACTGTCTAACACTGCTGCACATTTTCACTTATGACAGTCATTCACAATAAAATCTTATGGCTTATAAAGTGTTGTGTATTTTAAATACATAACATTTGATAATAAAAGGCTTCATATTTTAGCAATATAATAATTCTATTAGGATATGAACAGCTTCTGCGTATTGAAAACTGGCTTCATATTTAACAATTATTTTGTAACTCTACACGTAGTTTAAGTACAATCATTAAAAATGTGTATTGCACCCCCACTCTGCAATTTTCAGTGTGTCATTTTAATATTTTGGATGTTGTTAGACCTGTTATAAATGTTATAATTTATATTAATATATTTGCATATTGTTATAAATGTTATAATAAATATATTTGTTATAATTTGTTAATTTCATTTGTTAGTTTCGTTTAGTAGTGCAGTTCTCTATTAGTGAGCAATAGTAACAACCTGACTTTTTTAAAAGTTAGATTTATAGTTAAATTTAAGCAATTAAAATTGCCACTAAACCACTAGTGACTGAAACGTAAAAAGGTTTAGGTTTGGCATTTTAATAACTTCTTCTGAGCTCTATTTTGGAAAAATATCATACTCTGGAGTGACATGAGGGCTGGTGGATGATAAAAAAAAAATCAGTTTGAAACAAATGATCTGTGGAAGGTGCAACATGACTGGATTGACCAAATATAGATTTATGATGATTTCTCACTTTCTCTCTCTCTCTCTCACACACACACACACACACACACAGTCGAAACGTAATGGCATGTCCCTTTTGGTCATGTAATGTTAAATCTGAGAGAGAAAAAAAACACACACACACACACATACAGATGAGAAATACTGCCCTGTATGGTTCTTGAGCAGGACATTGCATTGTCCTTGTGTCAGTGAATCACACTTACATTCTAGTAGAATGGCATTGGTGACTTTTATGACTGATGTCAGTTAAAAGGCCTGGAGCATTTCTTGTCACCACTTCCAGAGGTGAGTCTTTTAGCTTTCAGAGCTCAATCTCTCATCCACACAAATCAAAGTGCTGAGGGAAGAAGAGCTGCTAAAATTAGAGCTCAACAGAGGCTTGACAGTGAAAATGTCAGGTTCACACTTCAAGTAAGTAAATCTGGCGTGTCTGTGGTGACGCCTGGATTTGTGTGCTCAGCATTTTAATAAGGTCTATTTACACATTTATGTGAAACAAAACATGTGAAATGAATTGCAGACAAAAGGTCTATGGACATAAAGACCAAAACTAATTAGGACAGATGGAGCATAGACTATTTCGCTTAAAGATTTACAATGTGAAATTAAGTAAACAGGTTTAACACATGTAACTAATTTAGCATTAAATTATTCCATTCTATTGTGTGATTTACTGGTCAGAAAGAGCTATGAAAAGAGCAGAGAAATGGTTTTTTTTTTTGTTTTTTTTTGGACCACCAGCGGTCCATAAAGACCTGATGAAAGGAAATTGTTACTGATTGCTACACTATTTAATAATTGTGGGTTTGCCATTTTTTTAAGCAATTAACTTAAAACATTTGTGTTTATGCTACAAATGAGTAAGTTCCTCTTACTCAGTGTAGTTTGTTGATTAAACACAGCAGAAGTTATGATAAAAACATTGAGGCAAACAGTTTTTTTTTGTGCCAACACATTTTTGAGAGTGTATGAACTAATGTGTACATATAAATATCCTTTTCAACCCATTCTGGGCTTGTTTTCAAGCTTATTATTGTTAGAAATGTAACAAGCTTAATGAGTCATCATTCAGTTGCTGTAAAATATGTTTTTGGACATGTTTATTAATCATGCTTTTATCTTTTGGTTAAAAGTGTCTGCAAAATGAATAAATAATTGTAAACATGACGTGATGTCTCTTGTTGTTGTTGTAGTTTTTTCATAAACATAGTTTATGTTGAACTTCAGTTCATCCATGAAGACATGCAGAAGATTTGCATTACTTAAACCAAGTCTGTAATGAAAAATATACAGATAATAAAGGAAAAAATAGAAAGCATGTATAATTTAAAACTTGGTTATAAGCATCCACTGGTCATATGTAAGATGGTGCTCAGTAAAAATGTACATCAAATCGTCATTAGTAATCACTGGATAATGTTGATTGCTAACAATTCTCACCAGTGCAGAAACAGCTTATACTTCTTCACCTTTGAACAATAAGTTAATGTTTTTTGTTGTTGTTGTTGTTGTTTTTTCACAGTTACTTTTAAAGTTTGTCATCAAAGCAGACAGAGAGACCAACACATTGATTCCAAGAATTTCTTTTGATATGCTCAGTGACCTGTGCACTGCTTTTGTAACTTTTTGTGACTGAGTTGTGACTTCCTTCTGGACTACAGAGTCTGGACTATTGACTGGAACAGATTTTTTTGCCTCCTCTTGAGAGCTCTCAACAGGAAGATGACATTCAATTCAAAGCTACTCTAGTCCTTTTGTGCACTATAATTTCTCAAAGACAGAGCTAGAAAATTGCATTTCTGTTGCATGTTAAGAGTTAGATCTATACAATAACAGAAAACACAGCTGCTTCCATATGGAAGAAACATAATTATTAATTTCCAACTGTTTTAGCAGCTTTCTCTATACTTGTTTTTGTGACAAAATGTTCCATTGTTGGCAAAACACAATGCAGTAACACATAATCCTCCACTGAATCATGAGTCTGCTACAGTGACAATTTCCTGAATAACCTTATCTCAGCTATAACCAGGAAGCTATTGCTTTTAAAGATGGTTGAAATAGCTGAAAACCTGACCTGTAAACTTGTAAACTTGAATCGTTCAACTATCACTGTTGATCAGATGCATGTCATCAAACACTGTCACTTATGTTGTCTTATATATCTGTTAAAACATCAATGCACTTTGATTGCATTGTACTCTTGTGTTGAGAGAATTAACATTTGAAAAATATTAAGTTCATCATAACACAACAGTCAGCGTGCTGAGAAAACGTAACCATTTTACAAGGTGGCGATATTATACTAATTCATGTCAGGGTTTGGTAAGAGAGGACCCAGATGCAGAATGAACAGGGGAACAATGTTTATTGACAGAACTGAAGACACAGAAGGATGAGGCAGTAAGACAGTCCACACAATGGGCCAGATCACATAACAGGGTTAACGGGCTGGTTGAGGATGGAGAAACTCCAGACTCTGTGGCAAAGGAGACTTGGTAGAAGCCCAAGGAACCACAGGCTTGGTGCTGGAAGCACCAGAATGACTGTCGGGCCAGAAGCAGCAGCGACCAGGGGGGACTCAGGAAACAGGGCAGGAACCAACTTGACAAACACACAAAAGACAAGACAACAAGAGAGACGAGAGATAACACAGACCAAAAGCAAACTTGTGACTAAGGAGAATAAAGAAATAAAACTGAAAAGGCTGAACAAAAGTAATAAGAGTTCTAGAAATAATTACTTATTAAACTTACAAAAACAAAAGGATAGCAATAGAAAAAGCTAGAAGCAAATTACTAGAGCTACAGACAAAAAAATAAATAAATAAAAACCAAGACAGCAACCTTGCTGAAAACTAGAAAGAAAATAAAAGAAAATCAAAAAGGTTAAAGAACTAAACCATAAAGACTGGAACCAGACTTTAGACTAAACCCAAGAAAAATAAAAACTGGAATTTAGCAAGAGATAAAGGGAAAACAAGACAAAAGAAAACTAGACTAGACTAGAAGAAATGTACTGAATAGCAAGTTTTAACAAGACACTAGTGAAGAGAATGCACACAAAACGAACCAGCAAAGACAAGAGGGAAATGAGCACAATATAAAGGGATCAGAGCACACAAGGATCAGGTGAACACAGTTAGACAAACAAGGACTAAACAAGGGGGTATGGTATCTGGAAAAATGAGGAGGCAGGACAAGGAGAGCACATGGCCAACATAAACAAAGACACAGCCATGTGTTCAGGCACAAGACAAACAGAGAGACATTAAACAAAGACAAGACTGACAAAGTTGTCAGGGCAGGACCCTGACAATTTATGCAATATGATATGAAAACACATATTGTAGTTTTGTAATTTTTTTTCTTTTTTTGCCTAAGGGTATCATTTTGCTTTTAGATTATGTGTCTGGATAATCTGTAGTGGCACAAAGGATATGCAATTACGAGCAGGTGCCAAGGAAATGTCAAGTAGATTCAGCTGGCAGAGAACACTATACCAGTGCACTCCAAAAGTCAAGTACTAAATGTGATGCCCACTTAAGTCTATTATGCTACCACCAATTTCTGTTAGCACAAACTAGTGAAGAATTTGAAAAACTGTAAAATATATGTAGATATGGCTGTATATCGACACGGGTGTGATTTAGGTGTAGATGTGACGCTGCAGGTAATCACAGCGTGCCAATATACAGCCATATCGCACAGAGTGTGATATTGCATTTAAACAACAGTTTGATGGCACAAGTGTGTAAATACGTAAGAAACAACAATGGCGCATCTTTAAAAACACTCTTTGGTGCAAACTACTTCTTTCCACCACAGATTCAAATCTTGTTTTAACAGTTTAACAGCTGAGCCCAAGCCTCCGTTACTAAATTTAAAACTAGTAACGAAGGACCGTTGAGTTGCTTCATTGAAAGCTTATTGTAATACTTTATTAGAAGCTCACTGTATTATGTAGAGTATTATAGAGAGGGAGATGGACTAAGCGTGTGTGATTACCTGCATCTGATACAGCTTTCATTCTTGAACTCATTTT
>JAHKKF010524644.1:1335-26281 GCA_019740295.1 Labeo calbasu | reverse complement strand
TCTTCCAACAGTACAATAACCCTAAGCACACAGTAAGAGTGACTTATAGGCAACTCTGTGAATGTATACACATTCATATGTGCGTGTATATATATATATATATATATATGTATGTATATATATATATATATATACATATATACATATACATATATACATATACACACACACATATATACATATATAGTATATATAAACAGTGGTGTTCAAAAGTGAGAATAATAATTGAAGTGATGTGATTATACCATTTAAAATAGTATTATTATTGCTTATATTATGTCCATTAAACAACTTAACTCTGTGTGTTGTTTTTTTAATTATATATTAATATTTTATTATATACACAGTTATTTATTAGAATAGTAAATGTTCTGTTAATCAAGATAAAATTAGCATGTCGTGAATGTATTTTGTACTGTATTTAGTATTTGGTACATAGTCTGAATGACACTGCTGGATTCATTGACTTCAGATTGTGAATCAACTTTAATTGTGTTAACCTTCTACACAAAGGCAAAAAAAAAAATCATGCAAAGAAAGCAATTTGGTACTATAGTCCTTTAAATAAAACACCCCCACAGTTAAAATGACTGTGGAGAAACACTAAGAGACTATATGTGGATGTTCTGCTGCAGCCGCAGCTATTAATACCCACGAAGCTACAGCAGAAAGAATGTGCTTCAATTATTCAATAACTCAACGTGCTGTGGACCTGTGACGCGCAAAGAACCATTGCTGCCCTGTTACAGACTGCAAGGAAAAATCAAGGGGTAGATTTACTGTTAACAAACACGCGTTGCTAAACCCTGAGCATACACTGTATTTCAGCACACGTAACACGTTCACGTGTTCAAATTCTATTTATGGGCTGTATAAATAAAATGAACGCTATTGAGTTTTAGGAGTTACACCACTTCAGATTTGATCCATTAAGTTATCCGATCATATATCAGACTCCAAGAGCCAGGCTTTTGACTGTCAGCACAGTCTGGTGCACATCAGCGCTTATACAACTGCCAGGAAGAGCGATTCTGACTGACATGTACTGTAAAATGACCAACCACAACTTGTTTTTCAACATAGCATACAGGGTTGGATAAATCTGTAATAAATGATGCAACAATACTAAACTAAACTGGCATGTAGCGGTCTGTTTGTCCAATATAAGTATTTATTTCAAAGCCATAAAGGAAACATTCCCAGAAGATTCCCAGAAGGTGCCAGACCGTTAGATTGGATTTTGCCACCTCTGTTGCTATTTTTAGTGCACAGTATGGCTCAGATATTCAGTGATGTGCTAAAGTCAAGCAAAATTAGCCTTAGACTAAATGAGACCTTACCAGGGGACAGTTTTGGTCAGTATTACCCACTTAACTATTTTGTAGTCGTTAACAATATTTTTGTTGTTTCTTTCTCTCATTCTACAGGTGTGTGGTTTTGTGGGTCTGTACTATAATGTGATTATCGGCTGGAGCATCTTCTACTTTTTTCAGTCGTTTCAATATCCTCTGCCCTGGAGCGAATGTCCCATCAGGAGGAACGGCAGCCAAGCCAGTGAGTGCTTTGCAGTTTCTCATATAATGACTAGAAAGACTGGAGCCATGTTGTTTTATATGAAACATTTCAGTTGGTACAACACCTAATGAAATGAAATGTGCCACAGCAAGAAGCTTCCTGCTTCCATCACACTGAAAGTTGTAGAAATATGCAGCATCATCCATTAATTGCATGCAAACATCAGAGTTTTGTTTTCATGCCCAACAACAGACAACCTTGATAAAAATGCAGTCTGTTATGCGTCACTATTTGTGGCTCTTGTAGCATTGCAGTCTTTCTTAAAGGGATAGTTCACCCAAAAATGGTAGTTCCAAACCGGCAAGACCTTAGTTCATCTTCAGAACACAAATTAAGATATTAATGATGAAATCCAAGAGCTTTCTGACCCTGCATAGACAGCAACACAACTACCACGTTCAAGGCCCAGAAGGGTAGTAAGGACATCGATAAAGTCCATGTGCGATGGTTCAACTTTATTTTAAGAAGCTACAAGAATACTTCTTGTGTGTAAAGTAAAAAAAAAAAAAACAATGATTTTATTCAACAATCTGTGTCAGTCTTTGACGTGCATTCATGGCAGTACCTCATCGCATGCATATCAGAAAGCTCTTGTATTTCATCAAAAATATTTTAATTAGTGTTTTCCGAAGATGATCAAAGGTCTTACGAGTTTGGAACGATAAGAGGGTGAGTAATTAATGACAGAATTATCATTTTTGGGTGAACTAACCCTTTAAAGTATATTCCACTCTATACACATCATGCACCTTGTCACATTTCCTTTAATGCTCTTCATGGCCCTCACAGTCAAGGGCACGTTGTGTGTATGAGGCTTCCCAGCATGTCCTGCAGCAGTGTCCCCTGGTCAATAAGTGGAAAATGAACTAGACAGAGGTTGAGAACTGCAGTCAGTCTCACTCTCACCCTCACTAAGACTAGATAAATGTAGACAAGCAGGTTAAGTGGACACAGCACACTATGTCCAAATAAAATCCAAAATTATTATATTCTAGCTTAAAGGGATAGTTCACCCAAAAACGAAATTTTGATGTTTATCTGCTTATCCCCAGGGCACCCAGATGTAGATGACTTTGTTTCTTCAGTAGAACACAAACGAAGATTTTTAACTCAAACCGTTGCAGTCTGTCAGTCATATAATGGCAGTCACTGGGATCCACAGCTTTGAGAGTGAAAAAAAGTTATGGTTGCTTGCTCTTGTATATGTCAGAGCATGTTGACACGTCACGCGTTGGCTGTTGTGAACGCGCTCAGGACAGCTGGACATTGCGGTGGATCAGAAGAAATATTATATAAATACTGTTCAGTTTCTTGCACAGACCTAACGATTTGTGTCTTACCACCTCAGTGTATCATCTCAAGCCGCAGAGTTTAATTTGGTTTTGTCCATGTATGTTTTTTTGATTCTCAAAGCTGTGGATCCCCTTGACTGCCATTATATGACTGACAGACTGCAATGGTTTGAGTTAAAAATCTTTGTTTGTGTTCTACTGAAGACACAAAGTCACCTACATCTTGGATGCCCTGGCGATAAGCCATAGACTGTAAAAAATATGGACGTAGTGTCCGTAATGTCACCCATAGGTTTCTGAAGAGCATTTTTGAGGGCGGGAGTCGGTCGTCGCCATCTTGGAATCGCGTCACTGCACGTCACTCCCAGATAATCGAAAATGGGCAAAGAGGCGGTGGTGACAGCAGCGGCAATCCACCTGTCACTCAAGTGGCCACGCCCTAAATTATGCAGAACTTTAAGGCTTAATATAATTTAAACGAATGAGTTATAAAAACAAAAATTTACCCCTCTCACAGTTGACAATGAAGGGCAAAATTAGCTATATAGACCAAAACCAAAACTTTCTGTACCAGGCTGTAAACATATTTTTTCTGCTGTAAAGTTGGGCATTTTAACATGGGGAGTCTATGGGATTGACTCCCTTTTGAAGCCAGTCTCTAGCGGTCAGTCGATGAATTGCAGTTTAAGTCACTTCCGTGTTGTTTTCAATAGATAGAGCGGGAGGTTGCCGCATGGGATAAGCAGATAAACATCAAATTTTCATTTTTGGGTGAACTATCCCTTTAAGTTCAAACTCTATTTGGACAGTCTTTATTTGTGTGGTCTTTATGTAGTACAGACTTTATAGAAATGCTATATAGGCCATATTGTATTGATTAAACCCCAAAACTCAAATGTTTTGTTTTTACTCTACTATGCTGTTTGAAGCAGTATTTGGAGATTCCCAAAACACTGACAATGTCCTCTGCTGAAAATATTGGCAGGTCACCAGCATATGTTGTGTTTTGGATGCTGGTTTTCCCACCTGGTTATTTAACTGTCTATGGATTCGCCCTTTGGCAAAAAAAAAACAGTATTAAATGAATGACTACTTCAGTTTGAACAATCCCAATTCTCAACCAGTATCCACCTTTTTCTTCAACATGGAAGTAAGCCTATGGCGAGACTTCTGGTTCATCAAATTAAAATTCTAATTTAATCAGAACAGTTATCAAATAGTCAGTGCTATGTAGGAATATTAATAGACATGGACTTCATTTTGTCCCTCTGGTTTTCTCTTGTCTGCTTAGTTGTGGAGCCTGAGTGTGAGAAGAGCTCAGCAACCACTTACTTCTGGTACCGTGAGACCCTGAACATCACCAGCACAATCGCAGACAGCGGAGGTCTGAACTGGAGGATGACTCTGTCGCTGCTGGCTGCCTGGATAATTGTCTGCCTGGCTGTAATAAAGGGCATTCAGTCTTCTGGGAAGGTGAGGCAGACTTGCTACTGCGTGAGATAATGAAATGAAAATCAACTTAGTTGAGAGAAACATCAGTTTTCAGATAGCTTGAAGGCACAATCTGCAGATGCTGCGTTATCAAGCACTTCTGAACAATTACACAATCAGAGTGTGCAATTATGATTATTTTCTCAGAACGTTTGTTTTCTCCTTGAAGCGAATTCAAGGTGTGATGGTGCAGTTTTAGCAAACACAGATTTTACAGAGAAATACTTGTTTACCAGCTGTTTAAAGAGGTCATGAACTGCCTTGTTTATTATTTTGTAGTATTCTGAGGTCCACTAATAATGTTATAAAGATTTTTACATCATAATTTAGAAGGAATAGGCTATTTTATGTCCTGTGATAGATTGTAGGCTATGAAGTAAATGCCTACTGCTATGATTTGCTAACAGTTGTGTATGTTTGACAGCCTACATTCTTCATGGATGCTGCTGTGATTTAAGTAAAAAAAAAAAAAATGTAGAAATACAGAGTTCATATCAAACAATCTGTAATAACAGACAAAGCAATAGTGACCACGTAATAAAAACAGTTACTCACACTTGTGTGGTGCGACATTACAATTGGATGCAATATAATCGGCAGAGCATTGTCTTTCAATCTTTCTGAAAATCCTGCAATTTGTGCCATGTTTATAAATGAATCCACAGCAAAATGAAGTGAACAAAGGACCAAGTTCTTACTGACCCAGTCTGGACCTTCATTTAAAAAAAAACTTCATCCACTCTTTTTTGATTTCTCAGTTCATGGCCCCTTTAAAAGCATCACAGTGTCTAAACAACAAGGACACAAATAGCTCTCTATAAATCAAAATTTCGGTTAATCTCATCAGGTCAGTAGAGCTTCACCACCTGTTCAGATCGTGTAACTATAATAGAGCCACTGTAAAGCCAGTTCTTGAGTTTACATTAAATTTAACAGTTAATTCATTCATTAATCAATAATAATTTGACATTTGTGTTTATTTCTTGGCAACAAAGATGTAACATTAGGGTTGAAATCAACTAAAAACAAGTGGAAAAATGGATTCTTACCTAAACATTTACATTTATGAACAAAAAAGTCCTAAAATAATAATCATATTTTTATTGTGCTGAAATTATGAGGTCTTATTTTAATAAATAATACCAAAAGCGTCAATACAGGGTTGTTGTTTTGTAAGAAATGTGAAAAAATTATTGTAAAACATTTGAACAAAAACAGTTACAGTTGTTACGCTGTGTTTGTGCAGGTGATGTACTTCAGCTCTCTATTTCCATATGTGGTGCTCTTTTGCTTCCTGGTGAGAGGGATGTTTCTTAAAGGAGCAGTTGACGGCATTGCTCACATGTTCACACCAAAGGTAAGGCGAGTGTACACGTGCATTGATTTTAAATGCACGTGATATTTAGGCTATCCGGATTAAGATTTATTTTTTAGAGACTAAGGGACACATTTAATGCAGTGTAAGCAAGCTTTAAGATGTAAAAAGAAGAGTCAGCAATGTAAAAAGAACATTTCTACAGATTAAAATATGCAGTGTCATATGGTTGGACTCCCTCTTGTGGTGTAAGTGGGATATTTAATAAAATTCACAATAAGAAGAATAATTCTATTACCTTAATCAAAAATTATAAGCAATTGAAGGCCTTCAGCTACGCTGATACATACTTGTCACTGTTCATTACAATTTTTAATCAAATACTGTTTAATGTAATTTTTTTTAAATTAATTTAATTTTAGCTAGAGATCATGTTGGAGCCGCAGGTGTGGCGTGAAGCTGCCACTCAAGTCTTCTTTGCTCTCGGTCTGGGTTTCGGAGGAGTCATTGCCTTTTCCAGCTACAATAAGAGAGACAACAACTGCCATTTTGATGCCGTGCTGGTCTCAGTTATCAACTTCGTGACCTCCATACTGGCCACACTCGTGGTGTTTGCTGTGCTGGGTTTCAAAGCCAACGTCATGAACGAGAAATGTGTGGTGGAGTACGTATGACCTCCTAATTCTCATAAAGGGATCATTTTTTTGATTGGATTAAGTTACACTTTCCATTGTAAAATAATATCTGTGCTTAATGCTTTAAATCTAAATGGGGAGCTGGATTTCGAGGTCATCTGGTAGTCTCATGTCTGTTTTGTTTTCCTGTAGGAATGCTGAAAAGATTTTGGGCTACTTGAACTCAAATGTGCTGAGTCAGGATCTCATCCCCCCTCATGTGAACTTCTCCCACCTCACCGTGTCAGACTACGCCGAGATGTACGGCGTAATAAAGATTGTGAAAGAGGACAGTTTTGCACAGCTGGGGCTGGAGCCATGTCTGCTGGAGGATGAGCTCAATAAGGCAGGTGTTCAACCCATGAGCTGTCTGCATTCATTCACAGATTCCAGCTAAGCCATTTAGCATGGATAAAACTTACATTTGGACTATTTTTTTGCCAAGCTCAATAGACAATGTCTACTGTAATCATTTCTTTCACTGAATCATAATACTATGGAATGTATTGTACTGTTAAAGCAAATTTTAACTTTGGAACATTTTTTTTTTTTTTTTTTACATCCATGTCCATGTACCCAGTTTCTGCTTAGTTTTGGCAAAAGAAAACTTGACATTTATTAATCTGTCCATTTTAGAGGGAGTGGGGGCGGAGGTGCGTGTGTACGTTTTTAATTTACTTTTCTCTGTCATCAGGCTGTTCAAGGCACTGGTCTGGCTTTTATTGCCTTTACTGAGGCCATGACCCATTTCCCTGCTTCTCCCTTCTGGTCTGTCATGTTTTTCTTCATGTTGATAAACCTGGGCCTGGGCAGCATGATTGGTACCATGACTGGCATCACCACACCCATTCTGGATACCTTCAAAATTCGGAAAGAGGTCCTCACAGGTGAGAGCTCCTGGATTCTTCATATTATAATATACAGTTGAAGTCAAAAGTTTACATACACCTTGCAGAATCTAAAATGCCAAAATCCTTCAAATCCCACAAATTCTTTGGTTTATCAGCATTTTTGTGTATTTGAACCCTTTACAACAATGACTGTTTGAGATTCTTTTTACAATGAGGACAACTGAGGGACTCATATGTAACTATTACAGAAGATTCAAACGCTCACTGATGCTTCAGGAGGAGAAATGATGCATTAAAAGCCGGGGGGGTGAAAACTTTTGAACAGAATAAAGATGTGTACATATTTCCTACTTTGTCTTAATATTTTTTTTTCATTTAGTACTGCCCTTCAGAAGCTACAGAAGAAACTTACATGTTTCTCAGAAGACAAAATAAGTTAAATTTACCCTGATCTTCAAATTCAAAAAGTTCTCTTCAGTTCTCTTCAGTGTGAAATGGATCTCAAAATCATACAGTCATTGTTGGCGAGGGTTTAAATACACAAAATGCCGAAAAACCAAAGAATCTGTGGGATCCGAAGGATTCGTGCGAATCGTGAACAGCTATCACTAAACAAACAAACAAACAAACAAAAAACAGCTGTGGATCATTCAGGCAACAACACAGTATTAAGAATCAAGTGTATGTAAACTTTTGAACAGGGTCATTTTTATAAATTCAACTACTAGTTTCTGTTGTGGACTATATGTAAATGTTTTTTATGTGCAATATCTTATTCAGGTCAGTACTAAATAAAAAAAATAACATGCATTTTGTATGATCCCTTTTATTTTGGTAACATGATTAACATTTTGATGATAAACAAGCTTGACTTCAACTGCAATTGTGGTGATTGATGGTGGGTCATCCTGTTGAAGAAACCAGCACATGCTGGTTAGGTATGTTTTGAAGCATGGTAGCTGGTTTGAGCTGTTTTAAGTTGGTCCTTAGTTCAGCTCAGGACCAGCGTAAACCAGCTCCTGACCATCAAGCTCCTGTTCAAGACCAACTAAGGACCAGTTTAAACCAGCTCAAACCAGCTACCATGCTTCAAAACTTACCTAACCAGCATATTCTGTTTTTTTTTCAGGCACTTTTAGGTGTCACTGAGTAACCTGTATGATCTTGTATTTCCTCCAGTGGGCTGCTGTATTGTGGCATTTTTGTGCGGCCTGCTATTTGTCCAGCGATCAGGGAACTACTTTGTTACCATGTTTGATGACTATTCTGCTGGTTTGCCCCTCACCATTGTGGTGATTCTGGAGAATATATCTGTGGCCTGGATCTATGGCACCAAGAGGCAAGCAAATTCACTTACTATGCTTGTGAAGTTCTCTGGCATTTTGCTTCAAGAGCCACTTAAAATAGGACTGCATCTCTGAAATCAAATCTCATCCTTGTCTGTTCTTGCTAACACCAAATATAGTCTCATTGCAGTTCAGTTTATTTTTGCCTTGTGTCTGATATTGATCAGAGCTGTAATTCTGCATGCCTTGTGGTGTTCATCAGGTTCATGCAGGATCTGGAGGACATGCTGGGTTTTAGACCGTCATCTGTTTACTTCTACCTGTGGAAGTATGTGTCTCCAGTGTGTCTGATCATACTGATTTCTGCCACTGTGGTAGAGATGGCCATCAGCCCTCCAGGATACAATGCATGGGTGCAAGACCTGGTTAGTTATACACTTGTCCGTCTGTCTGTCTATCTATTTCTCTCTACTATCCTATTCCCCTAGTTTTTAGCGTGTGTGCTGCTTAAATAGAACACTGATAAATATAGCTGCAAGCTATATAGGGTTTCAAGCACTTTAAGGCATTAAGCACATATGAAAAAAGACATTTAGCAAGCTTGTAACCACCTAAACCAATTATTTAAAAAAGCACCAGGTCTCGTGAAGTTTTAAGGTTTCCTTTACTTTGTAGGATTTTGGGTAAATTTGGATAGGCCCCTTTTTCTAAACAATGCCGTTATAGGATCCCAAATGGTAAATTTCAACATTTTTTGATAATTAGTGTCCTACAAAGTCCAGAGAATTGCCATTTTGCCCCCAGTGGCCAATTTCTTTTAAATTTCCCACTTCTTTGGAGCTGTGTGAAACAGGCCCGCCGAGTTTCATTCCAATCGGCCTCCTTTAACCTTGCTAATGGGTTCTCAAAATTCATCAGCCAATGGTGGCCTTGTTTTGAGATACGCAAATGTCATAGACACTTGTGGCACTTTGGAATAAGACCGTGCACAGCGATTTTCATGTTGATAGGACCTCAGATTAAGCTCTTACATAAGTGTTCAGAGTTTGGAGAATATATCTTATTCTGTTCAGGAGTTATAGGTATCTTACTAAAAGCGGCCCTGCCCCATTTGAACATTTTGGCGTACATTTGCGACGATGAGTCGAAAGTTCAACTTTTCGCGAATTATTGATATTCACTCTCCAGAGAATGTTTTTGCACTGGTTTGGTTGTGATCAGGTGAAAAACCTAGGACTATTTCGCAAAAGTAGATTTTTCCAAAATACCTGAAAATTTTGCCAGGCTGACGATCGAATCAGAGGCATGCGTTTTGTCCGGCGTGAGCCAAGGATTCCAAAGACATTCCCTGTCAACTGGGGCAAGCCATGGTGACGTTGTCAGCGGTGTGAGTACTACCATCCCCCCAAGTCTCTACGACTTGCGGTTTGGTCTACATGATCAGTTTTACGTGGAGATTCCTAAACCTTGGCCATTCTAACAATTACTACGCGCTCAAACTCCTAATAAGCCATAGCAGATCTATACAGGTGGAGAGTTTCTGAACTCTGAAAGCACGCTGTGAAATGCTCTAGTGAATGCTAACCAGCATTTAACACTTTGTTTACGTTACTGACCCATTAGCCTGCGCCATCTAGACCGAACCTGCCATTCGTGTCTTTAAAAAATAAAAATAAAAATAATCTTACCAACCACTAAAGTTTGAATAGTAGTGCATGCATTTCAATGAGGAAATTAGCAATAAATTCTAGATTTTGATGACATTTAAATCTTCAGCATTTCACTTTGTGACTTCTATTCTATTCAGTCATTTCTTTCTCTCTTTCTCTCTATAATCAGGCCACAGAGAAGTTTCAGAGTTATCCTCCTTGGGCACTGACCATGTGTTTTTCCCTAATCGTTGTGGCCATGCTTCCACTTCCATTGGTCTTTATTGCCCGCCACTTCAATTGGATCCCAGACGGCTCCAACAAGCTGTCCGTCTCCTACCGCAAGAGCCTGGCAAAGGAGGCTTCCAACCTGGAAGATGAGACGAGGTTTATCCTCGGGAAGAACCCTAGCGAAGCCCCTTCTCCCATGCCCAGCCACCGGGCCTATCTGGGCCCTGGAAGCACCTCTCCCGTGGAGCTCATCACCAACTCTACCTCCATCAGCGGCTACGGCAGCGGTTACCAGACCAACCCCGCTCCTCCCAAATCCGAGTCATGATCCTCCAACCCACCGACCAGAGACTGAGACGGAAAGAGAAAGAAGATGCTGAACAGAAGAGAAGGTCCTAGTGTTGATCACACCTTAACCCAAGCCATCCAAAGGAGCAGGACGACAAGAAAACAGACAGAAAGACACAGAGATCCTTCCTAGACAGGTTCCCCTGAGCCCAATTATTCATACGGACTACAGATGTTGGTCTGAAGGTGAAAGAGAGCCTGGAGCTTTCAGATCAGATTGTAAGGTGGCTTATTTGGTGAGCTGGTAAGTTATTTTTTGCGTACAGATAAATAATGTCAACTCGAAGAAGGTTCAAATATTCACGCTTCAGGTTTGGTCTCTGTGACTGGTTCGGGGTCAGTGCTGAGGTGTCATTCAGGTTAAGGTGTTACCAATGCTGCTGAACTCCAGACATCTTACAAAATCCGCAAGATACAAGATGCCATGCAAGCAAGTTTAATTTAAACCCACCTTTAGAGCTCATAAAGGGAGACGACTCAGAGGGGCTCAGAGAAACTAAAGCTTTCACTTCTTATAATGAGCCCTCTAGTGGATATTATGTAAGTGTCACTGTTACATACAGACCACCTGAGATTAGAGTGAACTGATAGCTTGATTTTTTTTTTTTTTTTTTATTACCGACTGAAGTACATCTTCATTTAATAAGTGTTCTTGGTTATAGACATTGTACGTCTACAGTCATGTCCACATCTCAGCACAAGAGGGCGACATATGTATTCATACACAACGCACATACTTATGTAGTCTCAGTGCAGTATCAAATATATACAGTATAAGTGTCAGGTTCAGGCTGTTTTTACAACTGGATTTATCATATTTTAAGTTTAATTTGTTTTTGTTAAGTTTTACCTAGATGTTTTTATTTATTTTTATAATCGAAACAAATGTGACTGCCTGATAAAAGGTGAATACCACACAGCACAAGAAATGACATTTTCAGGATGCAATAAGGGGTACGGTTTGAGCCAAGTCAACTCCACCAAGCACAATAACTGTAACTTAATGAATTGAACACATTAATTGAATGGGAACATATTATTTAAAGGGATAGTTCCCCCAAAAATGAAAATTCTGTTATTACTTACTCACCCTCATGTCCTTCCAAACCCGAAACTCCTTCATTCATCTTCGGACCACAAATTAAGATCTTTTCAATGAAATGCGAGAGTATTCTGACCCTCCATAGGCAGCGACGCAACTGACATGTTTAAGGCCCAGAAAGGTAGTAAGGACATCGTTAAAATATTCCATGTGACATCAGTTCAAGTTTAATTTGATCAAGCTACGAGAATATTTTTTTTCAACAATTTCTTCTCTTCCGTCAGTCTTCGATGCGTGCTCGTGTCACACTGACTATTTTAACAATGTCCTTATTAACTATCTGGGCCTTGAACATAGTAGTTGCAAAAAGCTAAGCTTTTGAATTTTAGCATAAATATCTTCATTTGCGTTCCGAAGATGAACAAAGTTCTTACGGGTTTGGAACGACATGAGGGTGAGTAATTAATGACAGAATTTTCATTTTTGGGTGAACTATCCCTTTATTTAATTCCTCTGTCAGCATTGGCAATAACTGTAATGAAATGAGTGGCATTAGTTGCCATTGTGAGGTTTACTTTGCAGCCCAGTGGAAAAATCAGTTTTTTTACTTGAAGTTACCATGCTTGGTGGAGACTATTTTAGGTCTATATAATTATTCAATGTAAAATTGATGATGAAAACAACAATAATCTCCAGATAGGGTATGTTTTTAAACTTCAAACCACAAAATATGTATATGGTTATGAAGTGGTGTTTGCTTATGCTTTACAAATGCCAGTGTCAGATTATTTAGATGTAGTGCACAGAGAAGCATTTGGCCCTTTCTCAACACTGCCTGTTTTCAAACCTGCTGTTCCGGGGCCATATTACAGACACATATTCTCGTCGTGGCCACTAAACAGATAAGAGTTGGAATTTTTCTGTTTTGTGGTAGATCACTGGAAGTTTTGTAAAACAAAATATGAGGTCATTTGTGTGGACCTGATATTTTGGAGGAGGGAAAAACATGTCAACAACTTTCAAAATGCCACACACATGACCTCTTCACTTCAAACACTGCAAAGATATTTATTTAATAAATAATTATATATAAACATACACACACTATCAAAAGGTTGTGGTCAGTAGATCCAACGTGACAGTATATAAATACATTAAAATAGATTTTAAAATGTAATATTTTACAGTATTACGTTTTTTTCTTATATATAAATAATGCAGCATCAGTGAACGCAAGTATAGAAGCCCATTTCTTCCACTTAATAAAAAATTAAAAAGGTAATTGTGACTTTATCTCACAATTCTGGCTTTCTCACAATTGTGAGTTTAAATCTTGCATTTCTTAGAATTGTGAGAAATAAACTCGCAATGCTGAGAAATGAAGTCAGAATTGTGAGATATAAACTCACAATTCTGACTTTTTTTTTCAGAATTGCATGAAATAAACTCAAAACTCTTGCAACTGTGACTTCAAAACTTGCAACTGCAAGTTTATATCTCACAATTCTGAGAAAAAAAGTCAGAATTGTGAGAAAATAAATAAACGCAAAAAAACCATTTTTTTTTTTACTCAGTGGTGGAAACGGGCTTCCATACAAATAAGACTTTGTCAAAGACAAAAAAATTCTGACCCCAAACTTTTTTTTTCTTTTTTTTCTCTTTAAAAATACATTGCACAAAAGCAGTCCATGGGAAATATATATAATGTTTATAATATGTTTAAAAAGATTGCTGTAAATCAACCTGATGTAGACAAGCAGTTTATAAGGTAATACATATTGAGCTGGAAGAAGAGGACCATTTTCTTGAGGAACCAAAGTATACTAATGTAAAATAATGTGTAGTCCCTTTATGTGTAGTGTGGAGTGAAAACTGTGAAGACTGCCTAATGTGATTGAGAACTGCTGCCCTTAAAAGTTCACTGCCTGGTAATCTGTAAGCCAAAACATACTCTCTTTTTAGTTTGCTTTTTGTGTGCTCATACCAGATACTCTGGTCCCTAATGAATAGGGTTCGTTTCAGTATTTATTCCAGGAAGAATAGATTCAGGAAGCTGGAGAGGGAGGATAGTGTGAAGGAGAGTGGGACAGGAGTTGTGGGTCTTATTGAAACACTGATGAGTACAACGGCAAAGCTTTTGATCATCCAGCTGCTTGTAGCTTTCGAGTCTGTCATAATGGCTGCCGAGGTAAAAATAGACACGGACTAGGCTGGTTACCCAGGGGAACCTGTGTCAGAAACAGCACGGCTGCATGTTAATGAGTCCTCCTTGGTTGTGTGTGTATGTGTTTGCGTGTTGAGGAGGGGCTTCAAGATGTTCCTATAAGGCCCTTGTTGTATCCCTAGCAACCACTGAATTTCACAACAACGAGGGGAAAATCATTTAAAGAAACAGCATCATATACTCAGCCTCATGTTGTTTCAAACTCATATTAATAATATACCGTTTGCTTTTTTTCTAACTAGTGAAAGTGAACAGGGACAGGGACCGTCAAGCTTTAAAAAACACCCCCAAAAAACAAGTAGTATCATAAAAAGTTGTCCACATATAAAGCCACATATTTTTCTTTGTAAAAGAAATTTAATTATTCACTGACAGCATCCCCGTTGGTGTTTTTCATTCAGATGTGATGTCCCTATTCACTTTCATTGTTTATGTTAGTTTTTCCATACATTCTTTAAAACATCTTTTTTTGTGATTTACCTTCAAAATGAGTCTGAAACAAAATGAGAGTGAGTCAATGATGATGAATGGGTTTTCATTTTTAGGTAGGGTTTGGAAGAGCGCACACTTTGCCTGCACGAAGATGGATTGTGCCGCTATTCACTGAAAGAGACTTAGCTAAACTGGTCTGATGTGCACTGAATCTGAGACGAGATTTCAAAATAGCACATTGATTAATAAATCAGGACAGATTTTAGAATTTTTCCATGCACAATTTGTTTGTTGTAGTGTGTAGTTGTCCAATGTGTGGTAAAGTACAATACTGTTAACGTTACTCTTGCAATAGCACAAGATTGTCCACAAGGTGTCGCTGTTTGCTGTCGATTAGTGTGTTGAAGGTGTGTCTCTGTGCCCGGCCTCATATTCCCACCCCGCCGCTGAGCACAGCTGGTGCCTCTCATTATCGCTTATACTCTAATGGTTAGTGTGAAACGTATATTGTTTATTTTGTTGTCGTTTGCTTGTGGCAGTTTTGGGTTTGTGCACTTTACCTTCTCTCGACAAGAGGCCCCAGAGCTGCATCTCACAAGCACAAAACGACACTAGGATTGTTTAAACTAAACTATATTGACAAACAGGTGCAACTTACCTTCAGTCAGTCAACAGTCAAGCTAAATTTTGAACTTGTGTCCCCTCAAACTGACATAACAAAAAATTCACTCAGCCACAAAAGCTCATATTTAGATTTAACTGTTCCTAGTTTTAACAGCACTAACAAGGAGAGACATAGAGAAGAGAGGAGAGTACAGCTGTCCAATTAAAATCTCCTCTGTGGGCAGCTTGAATATTAAATTGTACATCAGGAATCTTCAACAGGGGGTCTGTGACCCCTAGAAGGTTCACAAGAGTACAGCAGGCCAATTATAATTTTTATGAAAATATGCATTACACAAGTTAATTTCAACCAAAGTCAAAGCTAAGAAGCTAAAGTTCAGATAAATGACCACTTTTACCCACACACAGTATGTGCAATAACACTTTAAATTACAGTTTTGTCTACCTGATCTCATGACGAAAATGTAGAAACTGCAGTTTTCAACAGAAATGAACACTAGAGACGGTAAAACAGTCAGCACTTGTAATCGTTTTTGTACACAGTTATGATCACAGCTCCATAACAAGCTTGCTCGGTAGTTTAGCTGGCACGAAATTTGACTTTGAATGCGGAATCCTTGGGTACGAATCCCGTTAAAAACATGACTAACGATGAAAGAGCTGAAAGATGAGAGATCAAAAAACAAGCTAAAATGCCATGCTTGCGATTGCGTTTTTACGTCACATTCGCTTTTGTTCATACTATCGGGTAGGCTTAGGAGTAATGCAGATGGTATGTTATTTTAAAACGTCACTGAGCATTAGAGTTACAACGCCACTCGATGGACATTTCAAGTCAGAACTGTGATGACACATATTGTACAAAACCAATGTCACGTAAAACTAGGGCTGCAACTATTCCTTGAATCAATCGAGTGTTTGCTTAAAAAAATAAAATAAAATAAATCCTTGATTGCATTTTGCCCATGTCGAGTAAGGGGCAAAATACCGGTAGCTGTGCATTACACATATTAAACCCATTTTAAAATCACAATAATGCTATTAAGAATTCACAAACACTATGATTCAATTAATTAAATAAATATATGCGATGCAGGTTAAATATATTTAAGCAAAGTGGGAGAGAGATAAGGGGACGGGATCTAACTTGGGACGCCCGTTGCGCAACGGTATGTCGAAGCGTTGCCCACAAGGCTATTGGTGCCGACTGCTTTTGATACTTTATTTGAACTAATTATTATTGCCTCATTGCTATCATGTATTTTAAAGTCATTTTAAAGGCTACTGTTCACATAGGTCTATGTTTATTACCACAAAAAATATTATAAAGATCTGATTACTCGATTAATCATCAGAATAATCAACAAATTTCTTTATTACCAAAATAACTGTTAGTGACAGCCCTACATAAAATGTACCACATGTACGTTCAGTGGACATTTCACATCGAATGTCACAAAACGTACATGGCAGCATCTACTTCGCATCTTGCGAAAAAAGTTCCCACAGATACGTTTTCGTCTTGAGATCAGGTTTTAATTTCAAGATTTACTAATAAAATACATCCCAAAAGATTATCAATATTAACTAACAAACAAATCTGTTAACAATAGTTAATACACCAAACAGATGATGAACAAATCTATTTTTATTAACTAATATTAAAAAAATGTATATTATTTATTTACTTATTTATATTTATTTAAAATATATTTAAAGTTGGAAAATGTATTAACTAATGTTTACCAATACTAGTAAAAAATTAAAGAGGCATTTATGACCTTGCAAAATTTAACATCATCATGGACACATTATTTAAATAGCCATGGTTACACTTCTTTGTGATTAATAAAGAATCAAAACTACAAAAACAAAAAGTGAACTAATATTCGTTCCATTCATAACCATCTGCAGTAGGGGTCGACCGATACGTGTTTTCTGGGCTGATGACAATACCGATTATTTACCGATTATAAAATTAAGAATAACAAGTGCTCTGACAAAATCTCTCTTTAAATGCTTTTAAATTATTTTATCAGCAAATGACTGATACCAATAATCACAAAATGTTTAATATCAGCGCCAATAATCAGCGTGGGATGCGTTTCCCGAATGCAACTATGGTTGCAAGTTCCTTCATTACAAATAAAGTTCAAATGGAACTTGATGATGCTTTTGGGAAGCGCACTCCATGACAATAATCGGTCGACCCTTAATCTGTACTCCTCAGACCAAGGTCAGTAAACCTTCTGACCTTCCTCTTCACATCTCAGACAACATCCCTATTCATATCAGATATTTTACTTATGTCAATGCTTTTCTGTGACTATACCCCTGAACGGTATGGAAAAACGTACATATAAACAAATGGACAGGGAACACAGCAGTCATAGCACACACATAAACAAAATCAGAAGTACTATTCATTTTGTTTAAAAATGAATGACTTGAGGGAAACCTTTAATAGGCTGCATTAGCACAAAGCCAAGCACAATATTCAGCAGCTTGATTTACATAGCATGATTTAAATGTATTAAACTGCATTATGTACACACATACGCATTAAAATGCTTACTCTGACTTTTTTGGTTGGAAAGCAATTATCATATTACTTATATCATTTACATTCCTCTGAGATGATAAGCACATGCCTCTTTCTGTATAATGGTCACAGATAGTGGTAATAGATTACAGCTGTACATCCTGCTGTGATGACATGCAGCGGGAATTCATTAATATATAATCGCAAATGCTCTCTGTCCAAATAGCATGCGTTCATTACAATCTTTACAGATATTGATCAGACTCAACAACTGAGATGAGAGTAATAGACAATCTGGAATCACGTGGCACATTTTTATCATTCTGAAGCACAGACACAACAGCACTTTTATTTTGCCCTGAAAACACTGAAAACTGCAGCTCTGGGATCTCTTGAAACTAAATTAATTTAGCGTAAACGTAGAGCCATATTTTAGTCGACTGCAACAGATGAAATGTAAAACAAGCATCTCTTTCTTTTTTCAAGAGGTGCTGGAGGCCATAATGTTTGTGAGCAAAGTGCTATACTGTATATTTATGTACATTGTGATTCTGAATATTATATCTGTAAATATCGGTGTACATTTTGTTAAACAAACGCTAAGAAATCTATGAAAGGCAAACAGGTGAATTCTTGTAACACTGATGTGTATGATATTGTTGTACAGTTAAAGTGTAGAGTATTTAACTATTTTGTAAATTGTGCAATAGTGTATGTGTTGTGTATGGGGGTAGTGTCTGTTGTATCAAGTGTGTGTGTATGTGTGTAAAAAAAAAAAAGCAGTTTTATTTTTGCTATTTTGATGTTGTGAGTCCCTTAACCTTCCTTAATTCACCTCCAGCTGTGAGTTTCGGTTCCTCAGTGAACATGACTCGTTCATTTGTGTGTTCACGCCGCAAAGATTGTTGGTTAGTGCGCTGAACTGAAGTTTTCTTTTATGCTTTTAATGTTTAAATTTGATGTGGACGTCTGCTAATCATACAGACAGCACCTTCTGTACGCTCCTCTGGCCTTAGTGTCTGCAATATTATCGTTTGCTGCTTCTAGGTTTCGTCAAAAGTCAAAATGTTCACGCTTTTTTTTAACGTTTAGTCCGACTATATTCAGCGCAATCATTATTAGTAGTGTTAGATTATTGTAACACACACCTAGCTGGGACATTTCCGCACTTTGTGTCTCGAAAGTATACGAGCACTGAGGAGGAAAGTCAAAAATAGAGTACTTTGCACTCTGGAAGTGCTATTTTAATCATTAGAAATATACTTGATGTGAATGTAAACGTATTTTTAATCCCCCCGAGTACTGTAAAGATCATCCGCGAGTAATTTAGTAAGAAAGGACACTGATGAAACATTACTATTACCCTCCAATCTACACTTGTGTGCTGTACTAGTCTTAGATTTATAAGCAATATTTCTGCAGGCATTTACTTTGGTTAGACGTTGGTCAGATGGTCTGTGAGGCCACAGGAACCGCTGTTACTCTGAGAGTAGCGCTGGAGGGCTTCACTGCTAAAGAAGAGCAATGCTCTTGAAACTAGTCAAACCCTATTCTGTTGGGTGATGGCACATTCAGATCACTAGCCACAGTATACTGTTAGCTATACAAGGACTATTTTAATGTCTCTTAGTCAGTGTCATTGATATTGTACAGTATTTCTGATTCACTTGGGAAAACGCTGAGTTATGAATATTAAATATGGACCATCACAAAAGCGAACAATAAAAAGTTGGTTCTCACGCTGAAATGTGTCTCTGATTTGTTCTTTGGCTTGCGACTAATCAAGTTGTTTTCAAACACAATGTTAAAAAGATAACAAGGGGGCTGAGCGTCCGTGTGTTTTTAGCTCCGACGGTGTGAGTCATCTGTGTTGAGCGGTGGCCAGAACCATTGACAGACTGAAAAGGTTTCTGCCACAGCTTGGTGAAAGCCAATAAAAGAAAGAGACTTAAAGCTTTCATTAAAAGTGAAACCTTTGTACACCATGGACGAAAGGTACCCGAAACCCGAAAAGTCCTAATTGATACTTTTAAATGAATACTTTTATCCAGCAAAGACAGATAAAATAGACCAAAAATGATTTATAATGTTACAAAAGACCTTTTTACAAAAAGTGTAATGCAGTGCAACCTTTATTCATAATAAGTAATGTTATTTGAGCACCAAATCAGCATATTAAATGATTTCTGAAGGATCATGCGACTGAAGTCTGGACTAATTGCTGCTGAAAATTCTACTTTGCCATCAAAAGAATGAATTGCCTAAAATATATTTAAAAAGAAAAGAGTTATTTAAAACTGTAATTATATTTCACAATATTACAGATTTTTTTTAGTGTATTTTTGAGTAACTAAATCAGATTTTTTACATTTTAATTTTCAGGATATCGTTAAATGTATTTTTTATTTTTAAGGCTACAATTTTCTTATTTCAGTTTTTCTATATTTTAAATGATACATCATGCAAACAGGTGTTAAAGGAATATTTCGCCCTAAAATTAAAAATTTCCCCATGATTTACTCACCCTCAAGGGTGTGTATAACTTTCTTCTTTCAGACGAATACAATCAGAGTTCTATTAAAAATGCCCTTGCTCTTCCAAGCTTTATAATGGCAGTGAATGGGTGTTGAGATTTTGACGTCCAATAAAGTGCAACTAGCCATCATCAAAAGTGCTCTGCATTGCTCTGTAGGGTTAATGAAGGCCTTCTGAAACAAATCGATGAGTTTGTGTATGAAAACATCCATATTTAAAACAATTTAAACCGTAACCTCTAGCTTCCGCTAACCGGTGTAAGCGCTCCAGTGGATGACGTAGGACGTAAGCGTAGCGTAATCTCTGATGAGAAGTTATGGACGTGGAAGCGCAGAGGAGAGAGCAAAACAAAACACCAGCCATGAAATTAGAAGTAGTGGTTTTCCTGGTGTGAACAAAACTATTTTCACCAGAGCTTACGCTACGCCTACGTCCTTCATCAGCCACTGGAACGCCACTCTCTTGTAAATTGTTGTTAGCGGAAGCTAGAGATTACAGTTTGTAAAGTTTTTAAATATGGATAGTTTTCTTACACAAACACATCAATTCGCTTCACAAGGCCTTTATTAGAGCTGTGCAGAGTAATTTTTTGATGGATGGATGCAATATATTCTGTTTAAAAATGCCAACACCCATTCACTGCCATTATAAAATTTGGAAGAGCCAGGACATTTTTTAATATAACTCTTACTGTATTCGTCCTAAAGAAGAAAGTCTTGGGTGAACTGTATCTTTAAAGGGAATAAATGTGCCATTTTACTTTCTCTTTATTTTATGAAAATTGACATTAAGAACAATTTTGTGATAAGCTCTGATTCGCAGGTAAAACTGCAGGTCACGTTTTCCATGTCTTAAGAATCAGTGTTAATGTTAGGCTGAGACTGTAGCATAAAAGCATCAAGGACTCAGACCTCTGTACAACCCGACCACATCCTGTCCCTTAAGTGAATCTCTGTCCAGCTGAGCGTGTGAAGCCAGAAGTCCTTCCTCTGGCAGGAAGTGAAGCGGAAGTCGAAATGGAATTGACAGGTTATTAGATATGTTGAGATAAGCCAACTTCCCTGAAGTTCTAACAGCTGACTGGAAACAATTAACGCCTACAAACCGATTAGGTAAAAGCTCCCGTAAAACGTAAACAGGAACTTAAAATACAAATATAAGAACTGTCAGAAGAATAAATGTAACCCTGGACCACAAAACCCTGTCTTAAAGTAACACAGGTATATTTGTATCAATAGTCAAAAATGATCAAAAATTATTAATTTTTTTTAAATGGCAAAAATCATTAGGATATTAAGTAAAGATCATTTTGATTGATGATATTTTGTAAATTTCCTACCATAAATTAATTTTGGTTAGTAATATGCATTGCAAAGAACTTCATTCGGACAACTTTACAGGCAATTTGCACCCTCAGATTCCAGATTTTTAAATTGTTGTATTTTGGTCAAATATTGTCCTATCCTAACAAACCATACATCAATAGAAAGCATCTATTGGTTTCTATTTATTCCGCTTTCTATTGGTGAGATTTATAAATTGAGAAATGACCCTTATGACTGGTTTTGTGGTCCAGGGACACATTTTTATACATTCAGTTGCTTTAAACAAATAGTACAAATAGGCTAAAATTAAATAAATAAATAAAAATAAAAAAAATATATACAGTATAGCACATTGCTCACCAATGGATCCTTTGCAGTATATGGGTGCCACCAGAATGAGAGTCCAAACAGCTGATAAATACATCACAATAATCCACACAACTACAGTCCATCAATTAACATCTTATGAAGCAAACAAGCTGCTTGTTTAAAATAAACAAATACATCATTTGGATGGTTTTAACCTTATACAAGTCCTCCATCCATTATACTGTTTTCTCCTTAAACAGCTTCTTTCTCCTTAACAGCAACCGTTTTAAACAAATAGGGGATGGACTTTTTCACTGAAAGAAGCATTATTATGTATAATAATACATAAGCAAGTAGCAACAGTTTAAAGTTAAAACATATTAATGATGAAAGTTGTTTCTTATGAACAAGGAACTTTTCACCTCACAAGATGTGAGACAGCACATTCCCTGCAGAGGATTCACGGTGAGCATGTAATGCTACATTCATCCAAAGCTCTCTGGATGAAAAAGAAACAAAATCAAGTTTAGTTGGATGGCACTATGTGTGTTTATACCCATAAGCACACACATATGCTGTGCATGTAATGTCACATAGTTAAACTCTGACTGCATTATTGAGGGCTGAAATACATAATGGTTGTCTAGTTTCTCATCTACCTCATCCATCTTTTATTTGGCCCTCTGGATACTTTACAATTAGCTTTTAGGGTTATTCAGCAAATTAAGTAAATTTGCAAATAAAGTAACTTTGCAAACTTTAAAAGCATGTTAGGCTGCCGTCAAGGTTACATGGGCAAATTTAGCCTTGAACTGTTGCACGAAACTCAGTTTTAGCACAAATCTCAGTACATCGACACTGACATTTATTAGGCTGTGGGAGTGTGAGGGAGTCGGGTAGAAAAACTAGTGTTATCGCCATCTGAGCCTCTGATTGTGGCTTCTGTTCCGTCAAAGTCACACAGGCTTTTGAGGAAACCTTTAGAACAGAGTGTAGAGTGTTTTTGGTCTCAAGTGAGGTGGCGCAATCTCTCATTATCTAATTTTGATTGTACTGTGTGTTAAAGGAATAGTTCACCCAAAAATGAAAATTCTGTCAATAATTACTTACCCTCATGTCGTTCCAAAAATGTTAAGATCTTCATTTGTCTTCAGAACACAAATTAAGATATTTTTGATGAAATCTGAGAACTTTCTGACTCTGCATAGACAGCATCGCGACTGACACGTTCAAGGCTCAAAAAGGTAGTAAGGACATTGTTAAAATAGTCCATGTGACATCAGTGGTTCAACCCTAATTTTATAAAGCTACAAGAATACTTTTTGTGCACAAAGAAAACAAAATAAAAAAAAATGCCTTTTTCAACCGTTTCTTCTCTTCTGTATCAGTCTTCGATGATCGAACCACTGATGTCACACAGACCATTTTAACAATGTACTTACTACCTCTCTGGGCCTTGAACGTGTCAGTTGCGTTGCTGTCGATGCAGGGTCTGAAAGCTCTTGGATTTCATCAAAAATGTCTTCATTTGTGTCCTGAAGATGAATGAAGGTCTTATGACATGAGGGGGAGTAATTAATGACAGAATTTTTATTTTTGGGTGAACTATCCCTTTAAGTTGTAGTGTTTTTAGCACCTTGTAAACAATGTCACAAATTTGCTGTGGTCTCAAAGGAGATGCCATGTGAAGACACTCCAGCTTCAGCATGCGAGTATGCGTTTCTGTTTTAGCCGGCACAGAGTGCGTCATGCCCGACCTCTCACACTCTACACTCTGTACACTCTTTTTTCATCTATATCCTGTAAACAGACTTTTCCTCCATCACCGTTCTAAGACACAGCTGCACTCACTGTCTCTATCTTTTTCTCACACCCACTCACACAAACAGAGGTAAATCTAGGAGTGACAACCTTAATTATAGAACAGGACATCGACGTCCGTCAGCAGATGTTTACTTGGCTAAGATGCAGCTTCCTATTTTCCCATCACAACTTGAAAAATGTACCTTTGTTTCCTTCTCCTTCCTTCAGTATTCAATTCAGTCATTACTCCAGTTCATTACTCTAGTCTTCAGTGTCAAATGATCTTTCAAAAATAAATCTAATATGCTGATCTGAAAATAATAATTAGATTATTACTAAATAAAATTATTAATAAAAATAAAGAATGAATGAAGCAGAAATAAAGCAACAGGTGAATCAGGAAGACGAATGCCTTTTTCCTGTTTGTCTGTTTTGGCGATTGCTGCGTGACTTTTTCAGCATAAGCGAGTTGGAAGAGGAGTGAGGAGACCGCTGGGCCATTGTTTTGCTCAGCCCAGGGGAGTGATGATCTTGGGTTGAGTCGCTGTAGGAAAAGAGGCCCGAGCCAAGAATGTGTGCAGACGACACGTTCCAGCACCTGCACACTTACACCTCACACTCCTCCATATCCTTTCACACTCTCACAGAAAGCGTCAGACAGAGAGAGAGACTATCTGGTGCTAGCTATGATGAATTAACAACCAAAAATAGGACACAACTTCTATCCAAGTAGAACAATACTAAACCAGCATCAAAACAATTCCTACTTCACACCTTTGTTTAAAGCACACATTTATGGAAATAAATGATTAATATATCAACACTAGTATATTTCTGTTAGGTATCTTTTATTTTTCATACTTGTACAACATTAAGCAGTCTGCAAAAATTAGTTTCAAAAGAAGTTTTGTTACAAAGTAGTAATGAAATCAGAACAAAAACAGAAAAAGACTGCTTGTAAGGTATAGCCTGATAATATCATGTACTGATTTCAATCTAAATAAATTCCTCACCATACTCTATATGCATTACAAATGTTACTTTGGCTCAAAGGAATAAAGTGTTTTTACGACGCGTCATCAGTCGGCCATATTGGCGGCACTGAATGTAAACGCATATTTTGCAATTACCAATTATTAATCATTTTCTATTATTGTCATTTTTTGGGCTGTACTAATTGGTCGGACTGGGAAAAACATTTGAGTACTATAGACCGCAAACAGTTATAACAAATCAAGGAGAATAGTGCAAAAAACTGAGGAACAAAAGGCATTTGTGGTTGGCCAAACTGAACCAGGATTTCCAGGGCAAGAATCTTGACAACATTCATGTTTGTTTCTATTTCCAGTCAGGTAGGTGAAACATTAGGCTAAAATCTTAATACTGCTCATACGTAGC
>JAHKKF010524643.1:0-10403 GCA_019740295.1 Labeo calbasu | reverse complement strand
TAGATAAATGTGTGCTATTAGGTGCATATCCAATCATTTGTGCGGAGAGTGGAAGCTAAAGCCACTTTGCAGGACATGTAGGCGCCAGCGCGATCACTTAAATTTTTTTTTCAGTGGAAACAATTTAAAATATTCCATCATTTTTGCTGATAAAAGTAATACATCATTCAGAACTGTAAAGGGTCTACTTTTATTTGTTTACTCACAATATCGACAAAACGTTGCAAACTGTGCTTCTATAAAAGAAAGAAAACAAACATTATGCGTTTTCTGTCGTCTCAACAGGAGCGCTTCAGAAAAATGAACCGAAACTCAGCGAATACATACCTCACAGACATGATACATATATCTATAGAAAGCTTTAAATTATAACTTAACAAAATTAAGCAAATCGAAAATAAAAACTCTTTCATTATGTAATCTGTAAAGATGCATTTCTCTGTAAAGGCGTATCCAAAGAGGAGATGGCGAGTCAGGATCGGCAACTTCATCCTTGAGACACTGACTCAGAAAACACTAGTTTATTAATAAATAATTAAAAAATCTCCTTACTATTTCACCCCGACACATTAATGGTAATAACTTTTGCCGGCGCGGTGCTTTTCGGCAATCTTTAGCCTATTGCGTGCGCTTGAACGCGGAACTGTTGCTGACGGAGATAAAGCAACCTTCCGAGCCAGTCTCGAAAGTAAGAGCAATCGTGTTGTGTCCACCAACGCGGGATTTTTTTTCATGAACATAATTGGTGGATGTCTAAAATATAGGTTAAAAATAAGGAGAAGCCTAAAACAGGCCCGAAGCCCGGCGCACTTCTGAACTATGATGTGAAAATTGGCCCGAAGCCCGGCCCTATAGGGGCGTAAAAAATTCAAGGCCCGTTGGGCTGAAATGCAGGGCTCTACCGAGACATATCAACCAGTAGCCTAATTTCATTGCCAGTAACGGACGGTAAAATTCAAAAGTTATTCTTGACTGTGCTGTATTGCTTTGGTCCATGGCAATACGATAGGGCATTGTTTTGATGCTTATCCGAAAAAACACTTTTTCTTTCGCTTTTTTTCCCACCCATTTGGAACGTCATCATTAATCCACAACTCTGACAGCAATTCAGTGACGTCAAGACTATTAATTTGCTAAAGTTTTTTGTTTGATACATTCCCAACCATCAAACAGTTACATAATGTTAACAACATTACTGAAATAACCCTGACTACCTTTCATATTTCAAGTTGTTGTTGAGCATTCCTTCATTTTTTTTGAAAGTTCCCAGCGTGAAGGTAAAATGTAATTGCATACACTGCTTTGCCGAAAGCCTGAAGTTAACTGATATGATTGTGAAAATTCAGGGCCTATTCACTGTTCACAACCCTGTTCCTGGAGGTACACCAATAACACACATTTTGGATGCATTCCTTATCTAAACCACCTACTTTAAGTCTTGGAATCTCTACTAAGAAGTTAATAAATTTAATCATGAGTGTTTTCATTGGGAAGAGTTTGAAAATGTGTACTCTTGGTAAGCCTCCAGGGTTGGGAATCACCTAATTCCCAATTGATGCACCTAATTCATAAATAGTTGTGTGAAATGCACATCAATACAACACTAAACAAGGATCTGTCTTTAAATATTCACAGAACAACTGCTTTCAGTCTTATACTGTGTGCATCGGCTTTATACCACAAAAGAGGGTCAGTTTATGTAATGTTTGGAAATTTTGTGTTTCAAGAAGATGGAGTCTAAACAAGAAGTGTAATTGTCTAGGATGTATACTGTAGTTTGTAGATGTGTGTGTGTGTGTCCTATGTTTTATGTGTACGTGTGAAGAGTACTCATTTTGGACGCCTCAAGAGAGACAGCTCCCGAGTGGGCAGCAATAATCAGTAATAAACACTGAGCAGACATCCGTGACGCAAGACACATCAACACAAACACAAGATGACAGCAAAGCAAGCAAACATGACAGGGATGTGCCCAATCCATGCAGATTTTTCCAACTGTTATGCACAATCTATAATGATTTGCCAGAGATAGGCATAAGGTAAACAGATTTACTGCCTTTGATTATATCCCTCTGACTTACATCTTTGACGTACCTCAAAGAACCGTAATACAACTGTTGAAACACAGATCTGTCTTGACTGAAAAATTTAAAAAAGCTTTTTCCCACAGCACTGTTTGTTGAATTACAGAGGACTAGATTTTGTTTTGTCTGGTCATTTGTAGTTGCTTGCACACATGTGGTCCGGTTGCTAGACAAAGACCAAATCGGGCAGAAAGGAGGTTCACTTTGTGGAGTTACGGCCCTATTGACTCAGGCAGTCAGATTTGATGGAGGAGTGTTTCGGTTCACTGCTCAAGCTTGAAAAACACATTAAATCCACCCCAAAGTCTTCCTCTTCCTCATCGTCTGGCAGCGCAGAAAGAGAAACAGTATTGTGAAAAAAAATACAGACTTCATTGGGTCCATTCATCCTGTAAAACCACATGAAGTATGCGTCTATGTCAGAACAGACTGTTTGACATACAAACTTGACTGATTTTCTATGTACTTAGTGTCTGGCCGTGGTTGGCACAGCACGCTGACAGATTGGACCTGTAGGCATTGCACTCTTATGATTGCACACACAAACACACATGTGATCTCTTCCAATTTCCAGAAACACCTCAGTGTCAACATCATAAACCTGTAGCTCTCAAACAGACACTCTTGCCAACGACCCTTTTACCCTCAGCTAGACTCATAAATCCACTCGAGAGAGAGGGTAGGTATTAAACAAAAGAAAGTCAGCCTTGGAGACAGTGCCACGCACCCTTGCTCATGAAACTGTTTGTGGGTAAAGATCTCTTTTTGTGTCCTTCCATAAGTTGAAGGATAAATGTCTGGGAGTGTTCTAGTTTTTAGATTGTTTCTCCAGAGTCCTGCTGTGTAATTTGGTTAAATGGGCTTTGCCCTGCATTTAAAACAATCCGGTAGAGGATCTCATGCCTGGAAAGTAAATAAGCTGATGCACTCACAAACATACAATCAACCCTCATTACTGTTTAGGAGAAAGGATATACCACTCACCTGAAAAAGTAGTAATGGCTCTGGGCGTTAGCGCCAAATGACTGGTCTTAACTATGAGGGCAGTAGGCATTTTTAACACATATTTTGCACACTGTGGTGTCTGTGTTTAGCTCTACGGCCTGTGAGTGGTCTGAAATGGACCTACAGGGCCCCAGTGGCAGCTGCCCACATTCATTCACTCCCCACTAAATAAAAAGAATGAGCGGACTTTTATGGGGTGTTGGCTGTGTTGCCCAGAGGCTGAATGTCCTTTAAACCATCTGGAAGTCAGTGTGATGTCACACCCTGCGTCTCGGAGAAATATGATAATGCCACATAGGCAAAATAGCACAACAACATTTTTGACATTTTTGTAGTGTTTTTATATTTTCCAAAGGAGCATACAAAACACAATGCAGAAAATATTCTGAGGGATCATTTTTAGATATACACTTCTTCCACATAGATAACATGAAAAGTTTAGCTTGAATAGTTTGTGCAGATGATAGTTTCAAATACAGAATCTAAAGTAATGAGTCCAGCCAATGTTTGCTAGACAGGTCATGAGGACCACAGGTATTTATGTCAAGACTACACGGTTCACAAAATGATTTAGCTGTGAAAACATGAAGTTATGTTTCAGAAATGAGCAGCCTACCTACATGGTTTGTTTTAGCATTGTAAGCTGTCTCAAATTGAAGGTAGTACAATTGTTACCTTCTAAGACAACTCAGTATTGCCAAATTTTGAGGCTACACTGCCTGTGTCTTTTTAAGGCAGTCAACAGTCAATGTTTTCGGAGTAGCCCATCAACTTGTTAGCTCACCCTTACCAAAAAGAAGTATACTTCAAGTATATTTTATTAAGAATACGTAAGTAAACTTCAAGTATATTTTTAAGTATACTTTTTGTGGTAAGTATACAAATATCACTGTACTAGTAGTATACTTGTAAGTGTACTATTTCAGTACTCCTTGGGATTATGTTGGCCCACTTTCAAGTATATAAAAGTATACTTTAACTATACTTAAAGTATGACAGCAGTAAACTTTGAGTACACAACTAGTTTACATCAATGATTTTAGTTTGTACTGCAACTATACTAAAAGTAATCTTGTATGCATACTGATAGTTTATTCATGAAATGCTTGTAGCATTTTTAGTACACTAAAGTATAGTCTCAGTAAACTACTAGATTAATAGTTTTATACTGCAAGTATTCTCGTAAGTTTTCTTTAAATTAAAAATTTAGACTGGATTGGATTCAGAATGATAATCAAATTGCAATCAACACCAAAGCTTGACAGTCATTATTACCTCTTCATGGGTCAACATTTTATTCCATAACGTTACACATTTTGGATGCTGTTTTATGTCTGATGATCCTGTTAGGAAGCATCTGTTGTTTCAGTTTCTTCTTCGCTTGTGATTTAGAAAAAAATTATGTACAGAAGATGTGTAATAGCGCCCCCTTCTGTATAACAATGAAAACATGGATTCTCGAAGCACAAGTATAGCTTAAATATCCGATTTTTTTCTAAATATAGGACAAGTATACTTAAAAGTCATGTTGAGTTTATTTTTGATAAGTACATAAAGCACATTTCTGAGAAGTACTTAAAAAGTATACTGTAAGTGTACTTTGCTATTTTTAGTTTAAAATAAGTATACTAATAGCACATTTGAATAAGCTTATTTTTCGTAAGGGTAGCAAAACACTAACATGTGATCAGTCACGATCTACCTTATTTTGCAAAGCAGAAGTTACCTAAATTCTCTGAATGGCTAAATGTAACTAGAACTAGACCACTAGAAGACTAGTAGTTCACATTTACATGTTGTTTGATCATTAATGTGTGTTGGCAGTGTATGTACAAATCTACCCTATAATGATAAAAATCCATGCAGTGATTTTTAATTAATCTGTAAAAATAATATCCTCTTTTTCAAATCGAGCCATTCTCAGATGCCTGTCGGTGTGGCGTCACACCGACAGAGGCTGCTTCCACGATACTTGATTGACATGAGCGTCTTACCTCAGATTAGCTGTCACAGTCCAACCTCCATTGTTTCGATGCTGGAGCAGGGATGTAAGTTAGACAAGAATGATTGAGCGATTGAGGTGTTGTGTTGCTGGATGTAATAATGAACATAGTGGTCATCATTTACTCCCGACATCTGAGTCGCTGAAGATGCGTTGGATTACGTTTGTTTGTGAGTGGAATGCGCCTCCTGATCTACATAAATGCGTCTATGTTTGCGCAAATCATTCGTGATCCAGCTTCACCTACAGCAGAAGTGAGTATAAGGGATTTTTTTTATGAATCTTTGCAATCATCTTTCCTAATAACGTGCTAGTTAGCAAGTTTAGTGGCTAAATGCAGCTAAAGTAAACAGGCTCATCACTTCACAGAGAGAAGAGAGGGGCGGGGTGGGGCGGGGCAAGCAGAGCTCATTAACATTTAAAGCAGCCTCGACCAGAACAGGGTTATTTTTGCAGAGCTGATTTTGGCAAGGTAAAGAGGGTGTTGTTTTACATAACCATTGAGAATTTTTAACCAAAGTATATTATAGATTTTTCATTAAGACTCTAAAGAATCATATCAACTTGTGGAAAATGGGCATCTGATGACCCCTTTAAACTAGCATTTTTCTGATTACGTTTAACATTAGGGTGACCCTACTTCTTCTTTTTGCCAGACATGTCCTGGCTAGGACTTCTAAATTGCCTAAAATGCCTGCATTTTGGCTTTGTTTTCCTGTTGACATCAGATGTTTTCAGCTTGAAGCAGTGCTGCGCAGAACAATCAGCGTATGACATCAAAGTACTGTGAGAGCGATTTGAAAGCATAAATAGCCATCTGCTCTGTTATCGCTGCTTTACCAAAACACAGATTGGTCTGCAGAGTGCCGCTTCAAGTCGAACGCACCTATGCTCTCTACAGTTCTCATACATTATGTATATGTGTATTTACTTTGACCGAATTGGTTGATTATGTATAATGCCTGCACTTTATTAGTCAAACCTCTTTTTCAGTCATTACCTTCAGCAGCTATGAAGACAATAGCATAACAAAGCCAAAACCTGGCAATTTAAAAATCCTGGCCAGGACATGTCTAGGAAAACGAGGAAGTATGTTCACCCTAATTAAAATAAGTTGATTACAAATGCCAATTTGCAGTATAAAACAGCTTAACAGACTGTTTAAGTGAATGACACTGGAAGCCTTCCACATTCAAGTTACAAATGACCATAACCATTCTTACTATATGTTAAAAATAAAGTGGATAAGGTTCGGTTTTTATTAGGATGCTGTTTTTGTAGTGTAGGGAATAGACAGTGAGTCAGCTCTCTTGGATTTTAAGAGATAACCCATGTATGTTAACCCAAGTTTCCCTCAAGAAACCTTACTTTCTGAAGAGAAAGTTTTATTTACCAGTGGGGAACCTCATGATTTTCTTTCAGTCTGAATACTTTTTAATTGGGGTCATGTCAAGTTAAGAATAATGGCAGAAGCAAACTGTGATTTTTATTTTTTAATGAACTGGTAAGTTTTAATTGTGAAAGTTGACAATGCAATTAGTTTGTACACATTCTGTGTGCTATTTATGAATAGCCATAACACTTGCCAGCTAATGCTGCCCATTATACAGTGACCCAACTAATTTTCCCATCCAGCTCTGAGGTAGCATGAGAATACTTATATAAAGCCTACATTATTTACCCAAAATGCTATTTTCCTCAAATGACTGTTTTACTTCAACTGAAATCGCTTGAGCACGCCTCACATGGTAATTTACAAACTCATAAGATTTGGGACTGCATAAAACTGAATGCTTAGCATGGCTAGAATCTAAGAGCCTGTTATTATCATGAAGTTTACCTTACACAAAATACTTATTGAATACTCCAAAGCACCATTATTATTTTAATAGGACAGCATCTCTTCGACATCTTGTCTTGACTTTCTGTTACTCATCATTTTCTCCAGTAGTACTTTTCCATGTGTCAAAACAGGGACTGAGTCACCGATTCATCTTTTCCCCCTGAGCTTTATGTGCCGATCCAGCTGTGGTGAAACGTGTCTCTCACTGAAGATACACCGAAGGCTTTCCAATCACACTTACTGTCCCAAATTACGTTAGAGGGACAGTTAAGTGAATTCAGGTCTCATTTAGATGGTGAGCTGTTCTTTAAACATTTGAAATGTTTACATTGCTCCTCTCACACGCCTGATGTCATGTCTGAGTTTCAGACCTTTGATCATTCTCTCCAAACCAGGAGGATCTGAATGATCTCATCCACTTTTACCAAATGAATTAAGACCAAACCCAGTCACAGAATTCATCTGATTCTGAATACAGCACATGAAAAATTAAGATTTTATTTTGTTTCTATAATGGATGTTAATTTTAAAGACAGCTAAGAAGATGGCCAAGCAGTTATGTGTGTGTGTGTGTGTGTGTGTGTGTGTAGATAAATTTAGTAACTCCAGAAAAAAGCATTGTGTGCTTTAGACCAGTTCCCAAAGCATGCTAGCCTTTTTACTAGGGAATAAAGATTTTTATTCTTTCTTTCTTTCTAAATAGTGGTATGAATTTTCAGAATATTTTCAATACCTAAACTCCAGCCTGTAGGCAACACTGTTTGGTTAGTCTGCTGTGATGGATTGTTGGCACTGGTTTGTGGGCCAGCTTTCATTCTGCCAACTGCTAAACAAAAAGCTCCACCCTGATGTCTCAAAAAACAGGGTGGCTCCACTCAGTGATAACTCTAGAGACCCAGATTTACCTCAGCTCTGCCCTGTAATAAATGTGTGAGAGTGTAATTAAAGAAATGGAAAGGGTATTTGTGCGTCTGGATTTTTTGTAGACATAAACAGATGGGTGGCCAAATTCCTTAATCATTACCTGTCAGCAGTTAAAGGGACACATCAGTTGACTTCAGCAACGACTCTCTGGTGTTTCCTTCACCAAACCATGATTTTCCAGTTTTGACCTTAAATGGACACCATGGATGTAAAATTTTTAATAGCTGTTTTTAGAAATTAAACATCTTTGGGTAAGCCATTCATAGTCTGATGTCCTGAAAAGTGAAACTACCTGTTTGGCCTTGTTTAGCTTTTTTTTTTTTTAAAGCTTTAAGTATTTTAAGTATTCCAAATTACACACAGCAGTTTTAAAGGGATAGTTCATCCAAAAAATAAAAATTCTTTCATTAATTACTGACCCTCATGTCAACCCGTAAGACCTTCATTCATCTTCACAGCACAATTATAAGCTATTTTTCTAGGCCTTGAACGTGGGAGTACCATTGCTGTCGGGCCACAAAGCTCTCGGATTTCTTCAAAAATATCTTCGTGTTACATATGTATTCTGAGCATTTTATATGTTACGCTCAAATGGCAAAGGAATTATACTAATGTTAATATTAATTAGTCAGTCTCTTCTCATTCTCTCAGATGGCTTGGGTATGCAGACCACTCACAGCTTATGTGAACTGAATGGCACTGACCCAGAAAATAAATCAAGCCAAGTGGCCTGATCTGACTTCACACTTCCGGTCCGCTTTTACCTTTCATACTTATCGTCTTGACTACAGCTTTCCCTCTCAGCTCTGTTTGATAAGTTATCCTCAGCAAACCTGTAAGTTTATTAGCCTTGCGAGTTTCCTGTGCCGCTGCCCTGCATCAATGTCATCTTTCAGAACCGTGAGCGGGGTGGGGGTGAACGGCCACAAAGGGATCTTTCTGTAGCTTGCTGCTACGCTCGTGTCTCTGACCTACATGCCTCTTTCTTTTGCTGCATTTCTCAGCAGCTTCTCAAACCCGCAGACCCAGACGGAAACATTGAACAAGCCAGGGAGTTCTTCCCAGCAAACCCCAACCATGAGACGGAAGATGAAGGAAAGGAAAAAGATCTCACGCTTCAGAATCAGGAGGCATATGCTCCACCTTTCTTTGCTATGGCAACTTTCAAACTTTATTTAGTTCATGCGGGCTACACCGAAGGTGTATTCACATTGACAGTAATTTGCAGTTATACAGAATCCCAAAGTCAGAGACAGAGACAGTTAGAGCTGATCTGAGAGGTAGAAACCGCTAATACAAGTAACACTGTAAGCGTGAATTTGATTTGTTGCTTAAAAAAGTTAAAAGTTTGTCGCTTTGCTCACTTGTTCTGTTAGAACATACTGTAGCAGTCCTAATCTGAAGAGTGTAAGCATATCTCTGATTCCAGTTAAATGATCCGGCTGCATAGGAAGAAGTACAGTTTCAACTCCCCCGTACATTCCTTTAATTGTTGGGCTAAAATTCCAACATCTCATCAATCTCAGTTAAAGACGAGTTCAAGTATGTGTCACTGACTGATTGTGTCAATCTGCAATCTGTTTTTCGTTTACATGTTCACTCTATCAACACTAAGTTCTCCAGCCGTGCTGATTGATTCTAAGAAGACTTGCATGATTTGACAAGCCTGCTGTCATGTGATGGCCATATAAGTGTTAACACATGTACTACATTACATTAGCATGACAATCGGAATGTGAATGTTTCAAGGCATGCTGAATTTGCTTAAGTGTAGAAAGGAAATGTTTATAGTTTTCTAAAGCTGCATTTACACATTTAAAGGAGAAAACCACTTCCAGAACAAAAATTTACAGATAATGTACTCACCTCCTTGTCATCCAAGATGTTCATGTCTTTCTTTCTTCAGTCATTAAGGAATTATGTTTTTTGAGGAAAACATTTCAGGATTTTTCTTCATATAATGGACTGCTATGGTGCCCCGAGTTTGAACTTCCAAAATACAGTTTAAATGCGGTTTCAAACGATCCCAGCCAGGGAAGAATGGTCTTATCAAGCGAAACGATCAGTTATTTTCATTAAAAAATACTACTTAAATACTACTTTTTTTATCTCAAATGCTGGTCTTGCTCTGCCTGAACTCTGTGTATTCTGTTTCAAGACAGTTAGGGTATGTCGAAAAATTCCAATCGTATTTTTTCCCTCAACTTCAAAAATAATTTCAAAATCATCCTACGTCGCTGCAGAAGTACCGACCCAGTCTTTTCAAAGTGAACATGCAAAGAAGATTAAACACCCTTAACAAAAAAGGTAAAACAGTGAAGTTGAGGGAGAACATGAGATGGGAGTTTTTCGACATACTCTAAAGGGGGTCGCACACCGGACGAGAAGCGCCGCGCCTCTTCGCGTCGCGCCACGTCTTTAAAATTCGAACACATATGCTGTGTCCAAAATCGCATACTGCTTAAGTAGGTACTACATTTAAATATGAACGTACTACCCGACGGTTAAAAAGTACGTTCTATATAGTATGAATGTGGGTAGTATG
>JAHKKF010524641.1:0-13667 GCA_019740295.1 Labeo calbasu | reverse complement strand
TTTTTATTATATGTATCTAAATGTTTTGAATACATATAATTATATATTTCTAATTAACAAATGTATATACACAACACCTTATTAATATAAATATAAACACAATGCTTCTGACTCTCTGTACCCTATACTGTATGTGATCACATGACACATGATTTTTTTTCCCCCTCACAATCACTCACAACAAAGTTACAAAAACATCATTAAAATATCAATTTCAAATCCAAATGGCTGCATTGATAATGCTTTGATTCTTACATTTTGTAGCTTGTCTGTGGTTTGATCAAATGAATACAAGGAAACATGTGGAGGACAAGATAGGAAACATCTGACCCACACTTTAAGCCTGCATGGAAGTAATTTGGGGTCTTACATTTGAAGAATAAAAAAAAATCCCTGATGTCATAGCTGACCTTTTTCCACTGTGAAAGGCCACAGTTCCTCCCTGGAAGTTACATTAAACACAGGATATACTTACACGCCTCAGGTTTAAAGTCTTTACAGTACCAGGGTGAGACAGTCCTTTAATTTTACTGTGCACACAGAATCATGACCAACTTCAGATTTATGCTTCCTTCACACACAACCAAGAGTCACACCCACAAGAGAATTCAGCACTGTAAATGAACGATATTCTCCAACAAAAATACACATCCACAAGTTAAAAAAAAGAGTTACTGTAGCTCATGCCCAAAAATAGCATTACCTTCCAAAAAGTGGAAGATCTCTGGTTAATCTGTTACAAATATAAAGCAATTAAATAAAAATTGGGATTTTGTAGAAATTAATTAATAAAATGTGTTACATTCATTTAAAGTGTTTGCAGTGTATGATTAAGTACGAAAAACAAGACAACGAATGAGTAAACAAAAGAAAAAATACTAAAAAAAAACAAGCAACATCATTCTAACCCATAAACGCGTAAACGACTCTCAGGTGCGAAACAGATTCAGTGCATTATTAATGTTTAATCGCTTTTTCAAAAATCGGAAATGGCTTACCTTCTAACGTAATGAGAAGTCCTAATGTTGTTTAAAAGGATAAACTTCTTTCAGCAGATGTATGTGTCCGAAATCAACATATAATCCCGAGCGTCCCTCATATTATTATGTGCAAATGAAGTTGAACGTGTCTGCGCCGAGAACAGCGGCGAAACTTTCGGACTTCAAGTTGAGTTGTGCGCCCGAGTGCGCATGCGCCTGTTCAACCAATCACAAAACCATTCACCGTTATTAATTACCTCCACAGAAACTCAGTAAAAACTTATTTATTTTAATTTAGTGTTTTTACATACGTGAGCCTTCAGTGCTTATTTAAAGACTGATAACAATGCAATAAAAATGACCTCCACAAAAAATTGAATGGGAAGGACAGAAAAAAGAAAGTTAGTCGTCCAGGTAATTGGTCAGGTATGGTTCCAAAACAATGATAATCTAATTAAACTATTCACTATGTATTTCCACTGTCTATGAAAGTTCCTTAGAGTTTCGTATTTAAATTTAATCAAATTATTTTTGCTTAAACGTAAGCAGGTTGCGTCATCACGTGGTATTTGTTTATTTTTTCATCAGTGCTCAGGCTAGAGTTTGTGATGGCTATGGCGTTTTTGTTTATTCATAGAGATTGCCAAGGACAATTTCAGTTTATTCATTTGTTATAAACAGATTTTTTTTTTTTTTTTTTTGACTAAATAATTAAAAAGAACATAAAATGGCCTGTTTCATCCAATGAGAGCTTTTAAATCCACTGTTGACTAAATGTTTCACTTTATAATAATGTTCATTAATAATTCATTATTAAATACACAATTTTAGGAATCAAATGAAAAGTTAAGCTACATGATACAGTATATGAATGACTTGTTTTCCCATTTGAATATGCACAAACTAGTATTATAACACTATGTTGTGTAATGCTTGTTGATGTTAGCGTTGAGTTACTAAAAAAAAATTACAAAAATGTTTTATGTGAAGTAATCTGCATAGAAACAAGTAAAAGCTGCCTAAAAAGGAAAAACATCGCCCTCTTGTGGCGATATTCAAATTTTATATACAGATTTCAGTTAGATTTCAAAATAACTGTAAAAATTATATACAATGTTACGACATTTCCCATTTGATGTCCTCCTCATCTTATTTTTCCCTATTGCTGTCTTTATTATCACATACGTATTATTTTCATACATTTCACACTAGATGGCAGGCAAATGCTAGCTTTTTTTTAAGAATTGAAGTTTTATGAAACAGCTGTTCGTTTCTTTCTGAATTAAGTGCTTTAACTTTATACATATTGAAACCATTATTTACTATGGGATCATATCATAATTACATTTTTGTATTTAAGTTGTGTTTGGATGCTCAAGTTTGCTAAAACATGGCCCTCTGTCACCAGAATGTTCAAATATTGTCATTCCTGGATGAACCCATGATTTTAGGATCTAAAGAGATTTGCTGGTCCATCTTTACAGTCAGAACCCAATGATTTATTGTGTTAAGACAGCGAAAAACAGCACAAGTGAAGTTACTTCTACTAACCTGTAATATTGGGTCTGTTTTCTCTGCCTTTTGTATTGAGGCACTTCAGTGTCCATGGCAACCAGGCTCACTGGGAATCATTTTAGTCCTTTTTCCTCAATGGCACAAACATCCCACTTATTTTGCCCACCAGACCAAAAGTTTGTACCTTGTGTGGGTCAAGTTGTCACTTTTGGAAAAGTACAAAGTGTACTGAGAAGAGGGAAAAATCTAATGATTCTGAAGAATACTAATACAGAACTTAGTATTCAGAATAACTTCCCAGTTGAATCCCAGCAATTTTGTGTGGGCAGATGTATAGCCGAATTTAGCCCAAGTGAATAGAAGCAGATACCTACCAAATAGTATTCAAAATCCTCAGTAACAAAGCAGAGGCATTTTAAATCCATCTCTGAATGAAACAAGTGACTCACTGTGTCCAAAGAACACTGAGGACTCTCATTATAGCAAACACCTCACTCCGAACCACCAACATGAAGGGGTTTATATATAATCATTTTTCCTTCCAGGTGTCACAGTCACAGAGATGACCTTTGTTTATTGCATTCACTGCATATAAGGACACAGCATGTTAATTAACGGGAAGGAGACCAGCAATCTCTTTCCCTCACCTGGGCAACTGCATGGTACCACTCACCTCTGTGCATGTAAGAATGTCATTTTCCCAGAAATAGAACACTTGTCCAATGCCTGTGATTAAAACTATACACACAAACATTCATGCAGTGGGAATTAATAATGTGTGCAGAAGTCAAGTACATTAAAAGAGACAACTAATTTATCTGCACAAATTATGCTATTACTTTATTATTAATATTTTAAATTCAATTCAATTCTTTAGTGCTGCTCAAACATTCAGGCAGCGGAAATGGCTGCAAAAATCAAGTACACTGAAAGCCACAACTAATTTATTTGTACAAGATGAGCTATTAATAGCACCTTATTTATTTTACTGTCAATTTATTATTTATTTTTTAATTAAATAACATTTTTCAGCGCTGCTCAAACATTTAATAACTAATTCTCTTACACAAAATTAGCTATTATTAGCACCTTATTTATTTAACTGTTAATTATTTATTTTCAAAATAGTTAAATTACATTTTTCACCATTGCCCGAACATTCATAATGTGTGCAAACATCAAACACAGTGAAAGCAACTACTGATTCATTTGTACAAAATAAGCAATTAATAGCAGTGTAACGCCACGCCAGCAGAGGGAGCCCTCACCCATTGACTCTCTGTTACCGCTCCCTCTGCTGCTTCATGGGTTACTTCCTGTTTGGTGGCCATTTAAGGAGGCCTACACCAAACAGGCCCCGTGAAGTATTGTTTTGCTGTGCGGACTCTACTAAGCGTTTTCTCTTGTTTCATTGCCTTGTTTTTGCCACGGTTTTGTTTCTTGTCATTGTTTTGCCTTGTTTTTTTACCATAGTTCTGTCTAGTTCATTGCCATAGTTTTGCCTTGTTTCATAGCCTTGTTTATTTGTCACTTTGGACTGCTCTCTCTTGGATTTTGACCTTCTGCCTGTTTATTGGATTCGTCTTTTGTCTTGCCTACGTGTCACTGTTTTGTTTGGATATCGACCCTGCCTGTCTTGACTACGCTATGTCATAATAAAGCTCGCATCTGGATCTTATACGCTTCCCACGAGTCCCGTTACAAGCAGCTTATTTATTAATTAAATTTATTTAAATTTTGAATTTATTTTTTAAATTAAAATTTAAATGTCAAATTACATTTTAAATACTAGTACTACTACTAATAATAATAATACAATTAATAAGTCAATGAATAATAAATAATACATTTTAATCAAATTAATTAAAAATTTTAATTCTGTCATCATTTACTCATCTTCATGTCATTCCAAACCAACTTTCCATATTCTGTGAAGCACAAATGTAACAATTCATCTCACAATGTGATACAATTCCCAATACTGGTTTCACAATTTTTTTTTTTTTTTTTTTGACAATTTTAAGACAAATTTCTAAATGAAAAGCTGTCATTTTATTATTGCTTGGACCAAATTGGGCACATTTCTTTGTACAATTGAAATATGTCAAATAACAAAAATAAACTGATATTTTAAAACAAACCCCAAATCATATAAATAAATAACACACATAAAAGAGGCAATCACTGCAGCATGCAGCATGAACAATTTATAACATAAATTAGATTAAATAATTTCAAAATTTGAAGATCAGAATAAAAATAAAAAAACAGAATGGTGTGGCTTTAGCTTTTTAAAAATATACTACAAAAAACATAGCTGCATGAAACAAAAACAGCAAACAGGCTGAATGAGACTCAAATTCACTCTCTGACAGCAGATGGCGCTTACGGAACAGCAGAGATACAGTGTTTTCTGTAAACAAAGCAGCGCTGTGCTTTTAAATACTACATTAACATGCATTATACAGAGGTAATCTAAAGACAATCTAAAGGCAATCAGTTCCCTTCAGAGATGCATGCATATAAACTAGTCACATATTAGTATCAATTTCAACTGGTTCAGGGTGCATCGTTACATTTTTATCTGAAATGTTCTTTTAGACCCCATCAGCTTTTGTTGTATGGACAAAATCTGTTCATCAGAATATCTTTCTTAAGTTCTGCAGAAGAAACAAAGTCATACAGGTTTGAAACAACATCAGGGTGAGTAAATTATGACAGAATTTCTATTTCTGGATAAACTGAACTGTCCCTATAAAAACCTCAGTGAAAGTAAATAAGGGTAGTCTACAAATAGCCTTTCACAGAATGGAAGGCCCTGCGACATTCAGTAATTATCTGTGGTTGCCACTAACAAGGAGCCTATGGCTCAGCAGGGGAATTGTGTTATAGGGAGGCACCTAGTAAAGAAATGCCCATTAAGTTGCTCTCAGACAGATGGATGAGTTGGATCATGGGCTCTATAAGAGAAACACAGTTAGATCACTTATTAAGAGTCAAGTTTCTTCATACCTCCGAGGTTTTTAGTTTTAGTCATTATTCATTTATGGTCCTGCACACTATTGCTTTTCCTCTCTACTCACTCTGAAAAATTTCAAATGCTGTAGAAAGTTCTTAGAAAACAGATTATTTTTTAAAAGAAGTTTAGAGGAGTTTAAAATTAAATCACACCGAAGCAATGATGTTATTTACTCATCAAAGTCCCAATTGTCGTGAGCGTGTTGGGGGTGGAACTGCTGCTAATAATGAGCGTATAGTCTTAATGGTCATTCAGAGAAGTTTTAAGATAAGTGTTCCAGTTCTGAGTGACTCAAGCAGTGACTCATGCATGGATTGGTCTGCACAGGACGTCACCAAGGCAAAAGACTTAATATCTCTCTTTTATGCCAATGGGTTGGAATATCATGTTTACTTATTTAAAGTAAAAAATGAAAATTTTCTTAAAGTTTATTTACCCTCAGGCCTCAGATTTGGAGAAATTTAGCATTTAGCATCACTTGCTTACCAATGGATCCTCTGTCGTGAATGGGTGCCGTCAGAATGAGAGTCCAAACTGCTGATAAAAACATCACAATAATCCACAAGTAATCCACACGACTCCAGTCATGTGTTTTTAACCCATTGGTATGACATTTGAGTTTTCTACAGCTTTCACAAAGTAACCCAGCATGAAAAATAGAGACAAGAATGGCAGTATAAATTATATTCAGTCCCTACATTTTCATATTTTATTTTGGGAGCTGTGCCAAGCTAAAAAAATAATGATATATGCACTGCACATCCCTGCTCTAACAGGTCGCCTATGTGGTTGAGGGATAATGGCAAATCAGCTAATGTTGGAATAATGAAATTGAGAAGCTAATCTACTAATGCTATATGTATACTGTACCCTTTTGTCATACTGATGAGAGCAATATAGAATTGTCCTTGTACAGCAGATAAAAAGCCATTTTATTTTGGGCGCACAAAAGAACATTTAGCAACAAATATAACCAGACAGAGTTGTCTGTTGCTAACAACAACAAACAAGAAAAAACACAAGAACATTTATGTTTATAATTATGTGATTTAAAAGAAAAAGGCTGAGAAAAAAGTTGATATGAAAAGCCATTATGATCTCATGAAAGCCTCAAACCAGTAGTTAAAATTTCTGCATCTCTATACATTTTGAAAAACTACCAGTCAACAGTTTAAATATCTCTTCTGCTCAACAAGCCTGCATTTATTTGATCCAATAACCGTTTTCTATTTGAATATATTTTAAATGCAATTTATTCCTGTGATTTCAAAGCTGAATTTTTAGCATCATTTAAACATCATTTTACTTCAAAACAGAGTAGATTTTTTTTTCAGAAGTTCAGAAGAACAGCATTTATCTGAAATCTTTTATAACATTAGGAATGTCTTTATCGTCACTTTTGATCAATTTAAAGCATCCTTGCTAAATAAAAGTATTAATTTCTATAATTTCAGATAAATGCTGATATTTGGATCTTTCTAATCATCAAAGAATCCTGATTTTTTTTCCATGCATTTTCAAACAAAATTGTTAAAACTAAGAATGTGATTATAAAAATGTGCTTAATTTTCCTTCAGAAACTGCATGCTTTCTTAGCGATAACAAGCAATGCCACTGCTTCTTCAGTGTCTTAGATGCTAATTCCCTTTACAGTTTCTTTAATATTCTTTATCCGTAAGTCTCCTTGACTTCTTTCGTTCAAAACTGCATAATACTTCAGTGATAATAATGATTTGTCCTTTGAAATAAATGAGGTCGGTAGACAGTCTTTCAGACAGTCTCCCGTCTCTTCTGCTCCGCTACTCTGTATAATTACATCATTTCTGATTATGTGATTGAATAAAGAATAAAACTGACAACATACTTATGTCACGTCAAACTGCGGGGCCTGTTGAGATTATAAGTTTGATCCTTTATTCATTATTCGCTTTAATAACTTTCAATCTGTTTGTCTTGAAGTTAAACAGTAATTAAGTAATGCCACTCTGAGGAGAAACTCAATAAATGAAATGTATGAAATACAATCTTTCCTTAGAGCTTTTAAACACAATATGCTGGCAATGAGAAGCATTTATCTGCCTAATTACCACACTGAAAACCTAAAAATGAATGATACACACAGTTGTAATACAGTAACATAGATGCATTAATTAATAAAGTTAAATCATAAATCATAAATCACAAATCATAAATGAAAGGAATTCGATATCTTTGTATGGTTCGTCTGCATCTGAGGAAGGTATTTATGCTGTCTGGACGGCCAAACCAAATCACTCCTCAGCCTGAGTTATGCAAACTGACATTTTGGCATGATAAATGTAATTACGCATTACAGAGGGATTCGCATTAGACCACCTGTTCCAATATCATATCACTCATTAGTTCAGTTGTCAAGCTTTCCAATAAATGACATTGTGAGAGAAGCTGTAAATCATACGGTGTAAGTGGCTAAAGAGCCGAGTGTCTGTTTCACGTGGGCATGAGCTCAGGTTGTTTAACGCTTGACTTCAGCTGTGTCTGAAAGCTGAAACTGATACCTTCAAAGCAATACAAGTAGACAGAAAAGCAAAAAAACACATCCAAATCTTGTTTAGTAAGACGCAGGGTTTAAAAAGCAATTCATTTAAGGACAGTAAATGATATTGCAATATATTGCTGCAATAAATCTAAACAAAAAATATATATGTGACCCTGGACCACAAAACCAGTCTTAAGTCGCTGGGCTATATTTGTAGCAATAGCCAAAAATATATTGTATGGGTCAAAATTATTGATTTTTCTTTTATGCCAAAAATCATTAGGAAATTAGGTAAAGATCATGTTCCACGAAGATATTTTGTAAAATACCTATTGTAAATATATCAAAACTTAATTTTTGATTAGTAATATCCATTGCTAAGTGCTTCATTTGGACAACTTTAAAGGCAATTTTCTCAATATTTAGATTTTTTTTGCACTCTCAGATTCCATATATTGACATAGTTGTATCTCGGCCAGATATTGTTCTATTCTAACAAACCATACATCAATGTAAAGCTTATTTATTCAGCTTTCAGATGATGTCTAAATCTCAATTTCGAAAAACTGACCCTTATGATTGGTTTTGTGGTCCAGGGTCACATATATACGTTATTTTTGTTTCGTTTATAACGGTTGAACCACTGATGTCACATGGACTATTTTAATGATGTCTTTACTACCTTTCTGGGTCTATATGCAGGGTCAGAAAGCTCTTGGATTTCATCAAAAAATATCTTAATTTGTGTTCTGAAGATGAATGAAGGACTTATGGGTTTGGAACAACATTAAAGTAATAACAGAACTTTCATTTTTGGGTAAACTATACTTTAAAGTTTTGAAGTTTTGTCATTGATGTTGAAGTCCAATTTGTTTTTGCGTTCATGACTCATGAATTACCTTGAATGGCATGATTCATTACAATAACTGTCAAAATAGCAGCTTTTAATTTTAGTACGAGCCTGGGAGCTGGCGATACGGGCTCTGTTTGATGAGAAATAGACTTGATAGTGATTTTCCGCAGAGAGTGTTTGTAAAGCCTAATCCTCTTTAGACATCCCACATTCTCCTAAAGAAACAATGTGAACAAATAAAACAGCAGCCAACATGAGGCTCCTGTGTAAACGTTTGTTGTGTTTAACGACTGCAGCCGATTATGTAACGGCGCTGGACGCTGTTTGGCGCCTTTGAAAGGAGATCAGGTGCTGGCGGGGGGTACGGCAAGGAGCTGATTGTCTGTCAGTATTACATAATTCTTTTAACCAAGATCATTATATCCTGTTCAAATGCTCGTTTGAAGTTATGTCAACATATCAACCACCTTGAAGGTTAACAGTTACATAATGACGGTTCTGGCTCACCTGTAAAGGCCACAGATATAGCTCGCTGCTGCTTGCATGTGAGCCAGAAACTCACTAAACCAATTACATTTCTGCAGTCTAAATGGCTTGGGCACAATCCAGTGTGGATATCCAATAATTCACCAGTGGAACTAAAATACACACTTACAGACTGAACACATCTATCAACAAAAGGATAAAGCCAAAATATGCAGTAATGTAAAGTTTTATAATTACAGATTTTGATTCTGGAGGTGAATCCTCTTAGAACATCTTAGATGACATTGGGGTGAGTACATCATCAGGAAATGTTGATTCTGGAAGTTAACTAATCCTTTAATAGTGTTTTTTAGTTGATCAATTGTAAAAGTGTATAATAGATGAAAATAAATCACTGTAATTGGCTGATAAATAATATATTGTGCATGTTTATTGACAATTATTATTAAAAATAAAGGGTAGCTTTATTTATCTTTTGACTATCTGGCAATCCTGATTCTAAAGTATGTTTATCCTGGGAAAAACATTTAGTCAAATTTAATGCAGCTTCTCTTATAAGGGGCAATTTGCATGTTCAAGGTTAGGTTTGATTATCCAGATTTAAAAGGTAACTCTGAAGGCAATCTGTTTGCTTTTCAGCACAAATAGGCATTTATGCTTTGAAGAAAAAACATCAAATTTGCAGCAAACAATTTTGAAGCAGAAATGATGTTCGTTGACCGCTACACCCAAAAGCATTTCAAGCCACGATTAAGTCCTGCTGTGACCTATCAAAATAGATTGGGGGTCGGAAAAGGTCACATTACCAAGATTTTATAAACCCCTTTTAGTGTTCAGTTCTAACAATATTTATCTCTAGAACTATCCATATATGACCGACCTCAAACAGCTGAGAGTACTCAAACAATGAGATGTACTTGCAAGTACCTGTAATCTCAAAGTCAACTATACCACAAGACAAGACTGTTGTCTAGCAGGAAAAGGTCACGCATGTGAATGCTCGTCAGCAGCTATGCTAATATCGTGCCAAATGCTTTGAGGTCTTACCCAACAAGAACTTCCTAAAGGTCAGGCTGTGTCTAGACATCCTCAGCATTTCGTCTTCTTAACCAAATGCCAGCAAACCAAACAAATTTTTGATAATAACGTGAGATTATGACAACATCAAAACATACAAATAAAAAAAGGACGACGAAAATCAAATTACTATTTGATCATGTAAGACATCTTGAAATCTATGTCAAGGTATATGTGTGGAAAAAAAAGTCACTCAGTTTCCAGGCAAATGTTTTAAGCACTTACTTCTGCATATGCACACAATGTACCACACTTGAGTGAAGAGGAGTGACAGAAGGCATGAAGTGCTTTTGTTCCCTGCGTTGCTGAAAATGGTAATGAATTCAACCCTCAGTCTGGCTGACTTGCACTGCAATCCCAAAGTCTGAACCGTAAATCTGTCTGAAGAATATGCTACTGACCTTCAAGTGAACCTAAAAAACCCCCAAAAACAAATGGAAAGTTGAAGCAGACATTTTTCATATAGCTTAAGAGTTTTTCAATTAGTATATATACTTGATTCTGGGGAAAGAACTGTGTAATAGTTTAGATTGCGTTCTTTTTATTTTTGCGCTGTTGGAAAATAATGTAATTGCAAAGGTCAGGCTGCTGCTTCACTTCACTTCAGCGAGCAGGTAAGCAATCATTACTTTTTGGGCAAAGTGGCAGACTGCAATGGTGATGTGCAGATTTTTTTTATTTTTTTTATTTTTTGGATGTAAAATACTTTCTCCTAATCCAGTTTAATGTAGAGCAAATTATTGACATTTCTCTTTATTTGAGCTTCCAGATCACCCAAACATTGGGTAAGCCAATGGCATTTGTTTGGGCCAAAATTATCTGTATGGTCAACCAATAGCAGAAGTGTTTAAGAAACACTTGTTTTGAAACATTTATTCATTTATTTATTTATTTGCTGATGCAAGCTGCACAGAAATTGCAATTAAAATAGTATTATTAATAATATTATAAATTATTATTATTATTATTATTATTATTTATTTATGACTGATGCAAGTGGCACAGAAATTAGACTATTTAATATTATTATATTATTAATAGAATATATATTTAAAATATTTTTAGTAATTATATTGTAATAATTAATATTATATATATATATATATATATATATATAATTATAAATAAATAAATATAAATAATTTTTTGGCTGATGCAAGTGGCACAGAAATTACACTATTTAATATTGTTATATTATTACATATAGTTATTAGTTATTATTAATAATACAATTTTAATAATTTATATTATTTATTTAATACATTATACAATCACAGAAGTATGCTCTCCAAAGTTACCTTTATTTGATCAAAAATAAATAATAAAATACATAAAAAGAATACATAAAATATATAATAATAATAATAATAATAATAATAATAATAATAATTATTATTATTATTATTATTATTATTAATAATAATAATAATAATAATAATTATTATTATTATTATTGTTATTATTATTATTAGTACTAATATTAATTCACTTATTAATAATTTATTTTTTGGCTGATGCGAGGGGGACAAAATTACACTATTTAATATTATTATATTATTACATATAGTTTGAATATTATTAATAATACAATTTTAATAATGTACATTATTTATTTAATAACATTATACACTCCCAGAAGTATGGTCACCAAAGCTGCCATTATTTGATCAAAAATACAATAATTATTTTTTTTTTTGTCAGGATTTTTGGTGAATAGAAAAGTTGTGAATGTCTTTGCTATCATTTTGATCAATTTCATGGAAAAACACCCTGATACCATCTTTTGTCTAGATTATGAGGACAGAATGTTTTTCAAGTTTTTGTCAAGTGAAGAAAATTGAAATCATCCGAAAAAAAAAAAAACGAAAATTGTGGCTCACGAATTTTAAGTTCTATAACTCCAATTAGGTTTGATAAATAATTATTAATCATGTTGCTTTCTAGCACACACTGTGTCAACCATTGAAAATGGTGTCCTAATAATAAATATGTGCATATGGTGGAACACCGTTTTGCAAACTGTTTTTCACAAGAAAGAACAAACCCAGCTTTTTGAAGTAAATAATACATTTCAAGGCCATTAGAAAGACTTTATCAGCTCGGCAGCATGCGAGCCGTCCTCCCTGTTTACGAGGAGAGAGAGCACTTAGTGACTGCGCCACTTTGAAACCTTTTCAATATCCCTTCTGGCCTGGTTGTCCTTCATTACTCTCAGAAAGACACTCAAACCGACAGACATCAGGACCGATAGATAAGCGCGCACACAAATGCACACATCTGTGTTTTCCTGTTCTTTCTAATGATCTCTTTCCCCCTTTTTTTGTTCTTGGAAATCCATTGCCTGTTTTAAGTTCCCAAGCACACATACACACTTTTCTTTCAATCTCCATCTCTGAGACTTTTGTTTTTCTTTTTGCACTTGGTTTGATGTCTGAAAGGTTGTAAAGTTAGAATTTTAGCAGCTTTGCCAATAAAGCGCTTTTCACACTCTTATGCTTTTCTCCCTTCGTGCCCTTCTGTGTGAGCGAACAGCTCTAATGAGGAAGGTACCATGCTAAGTGCACATTCAAAGAACCATTCACGGCCTACTGTGCGTCCAGCTCCAGCTGCACAGAAATCCTGGCAAGACATTAACCTGCTGAGTCTTACACAACGTCTCCAGAGGGCAAAGCTGGATTCTGCTGTTGGCATTATAAAGGCTTTTAATGTACATTTGTGGCCAGAAATATTGGCACTCTTGAATTTTAATCAAACAATGCAGTTTGACAACAGTAGCTGGACAAAGGAACCCTGCAAATCTCAGAGTATGATGTCTGAAAGGTTGCAAAGAAGAAGGGATCATGAAAAACTTTGCAAAGAAAATGGACCATCGGCAACCGAGAGGTTTGTGTTACTATAGGAAGTGCTTAAAGCTTAAAGTGCTTAAAGTGTGTAATTTTTTTCAGACGTCACCAAACAATAAATAATACATCTCTTCTTCTTCTTCTTCTTCTTCTTCCTCTTCTTTCTTCTTAATAACAATAATAACAAGAAGAAAAAAGAAGACATTATAATGCCTGTTCACTCTCCATACCATCCTATTTGAATAAATAGTAAAAGTACTGTATATTATTATACATTAGTATTTCTTTCTTTCTTTCTTTATTTAGTAATAATAACATAAACAATCTAATAAATATAATAAGACTAAATAAACATAAAATAATAATAATAATAATA
>JAHKKF010524640.1:7283-39526 GCA_019740295.1 Labeo calbasu | reverse complement strand
TTTTGTGTAATTATTGGGAGTGTTCCCATAAAAATCTTTTCATATTAGGAAAACAATCAACAATATTTGCCATTATGACAGTGAATGTTTATTCTATATCTGCATCAAACTAAACTAGAAAGGCCTAGAACACAAATGCGTCAACAGTTAGACAACACTAAAGCAGGAATTCACCTTGTGTTGCATATCTGAGATATTTTTACTTTTGGTGACATTTTTGGATACTGACTCCAACCTACAGTGTTAAATGTAGCACACTTATCAGCAAACACAATCTTACAAACTGAACTCTTCAGATACAGAGGTACAGATATAACCCCTGTCAGTTCAGTTCCAATAATGGCCCATGAGCAGATCTTACCAGAGTCTCAAACCTGAGAGGAGGACATGAGTGAAATCCATTCACTTTCGTCTAGCACATCTCTGTCCTCAAGAGCCTGAAGAGCCATTTCTGTCACACTTGCTTGATCTTGGAGGGGTCAGACACTGAACAGCGACGGGCCACTCTAATGACCTCCTTTACGGCCTCTCTCACAGACGAGAGTCTGTCATTATCATGCAAACAGACACACCACTTAGTCCCTCTCTGATAAACAAACACCACTGCAACTCAATTAACCGATATTAGCAATGCCAATGTGCTGCCTTCTGCAAGTACGGATAAATAAAAACGGATTATTGCTTGGGTTTGAAACAGAGCTTGCAATGTGCTTGACCCGACCTTCCATTTCCAATAAACTGGTATGAACAAGTGGGATTTTTCATTTTCTTAACACATTATTTCATAAGAATACCAAATGTTAAGAGAAAATTAAAGACTGTATTTGCAGTACCACAATATGTGATGATCATGTGACAAACAACGGTGTTACATCATAATGTAGAATTCAGCCGTTTAAAATATTTATAGTTGAACGGCCACTGTTTCACTTACTACAGTATTTTAAGTAAAAGTGTATACTACAGTATACTTAAACTATTATTTTATTCTAAACATACTGTAGGCAGCTTGTAAAACATTAGCTAATATTGCAGCGTGTATGTTCTTTTTTAAGCAAAGACGTTTCGGTTTTCACTTTCCACTGATCAGTAAATGCTGAGTGCAATTAGGAAACGAGAATATTTCTCTAAAAAAGATCATATTTTTAAAGAAAGAACGCCCCCGAAATCAAAGCATTGGACGAACCGAGGTGATACTTGTGAGGAAGGGGGAAATAAAGTCGAGTTCTCTTTACGAAAAACAAAAAGAGGAAGGATATGACTCTAGATAGGAAATGGTGCGGTGTGAAGAAGCTTTGTGTGGTCAGTGCAGAGAAATAGGGCCAGCGCGCTGCTAAAACAGAGAAACAACTTGAGGCGGTGTGGACGAATTTGGCTTCTGATAAACATAGAAGTGCATCTCAGACTTGCAAATCCATTCGACATGCTCACTGAGATAACGTTAAGGCCCAAAGCTTTCAATCCTTTAGGGAATACTGTGTTTGTAGCCATTCCTGATGTGAGGGAAGTGAAGCTTCTGATCTGAGAGTAGCAAAACATCATTTTACAGAGTAAAGCATTGTGAATCATTCACACAAATGTGCTAAAAGAGGTAAAAATCTGACTGACGTATGCTCTCAAGTCGCTGGAGATCTAACCCACCAGCCGTGTCGAATTTTGGAGTGACAGAAGGTCAGACATGGGCAACAAGCCTTTTGTTTGATGTGAAGCAGTCAGGCAAAGATGGTCAGACAGTAAGGTGGACCAAACCAGACTGGCCATATGCTGTCATGGACTTCAACCTCTCCCAACAGGACTCAGGGTCAAGAGCCTGCTGCCACCACTTCTGCCACCAGCAGACGTCGAGACTAGCACCGTTCTGGTTGACCTAGCAGCGCCAGGCCACAGACGGCGGAAAAAAGTGTGGTGGACAATCAACGTGTCCTGGGATAAGGCTTAGAATATCATCAAAAGCCAAATGTCAGATGATTTCCCATTAAAATTTACCTTGGTTAATTTACTTTACAGCGAAACAGTGGGTAGTCCAGACATTCAGCTATTTGAATACTAGAATATTCTTATGTGTCCCTGTGATCCTGTTTTTAACCACACACATACATAAAAAGCTCGTGAAGTCTGTCACACAGGGTAAGTACAGTGGCAGTCTACTGAAATAAGGGATAAGTCTGGCTATTGCAACATGCACTTTTCAAACCTCTGGTTGTGAAACTAGGGTAAACTCAGCAATTTCTTTAAACGAGACGGCCCCTCCAAATCATTGACTAAAACAAGTGGACAAAAGGCACAGCATTTGGGATTGTTACCTAGCCAATTTACTGATAAAAGTTTAAAATTAAATTAAATTAAATTTAAAAATAATAATAATGATAAAATAAAATACAAATAATTATAAAAAATAATAAAATAAAATACAATAATAATAACAAAAATAATAAAATATAAAATAAAATAAAAAAGACCCAAATTATGCAAGAACCTGTCAGATTCCAATTGAAATCACTCAGAAAACACTGGTCTGGGCGAGCCTAAATTGCTTAACACCATAAGGGAAGCTACAGATCAGGAAAAAAGCAGAAATGCAAAAGCATCAGGCACACTTCTAAGCCTTCACTGTAACATGTGATTCCTACTAATCGAGCAAAGAAACAGAAGTGAGACACGCAAAAAACAGTGATGTGCTGTTCTTACAGGCGCCACACAGAACAGTGTGTACGAGTGCAAGTTTTGAACTTACAAAGCTGAACCTAAAGCCTACAGCCCACATCCTGTAGTCCAACAAATGATAATCTGGCAAAATAATCATCATTTGAGTGTTTTGATACTGTTGATCCTTCAAATGAAAAGTAAAAATATTATATGTCCCATTTAAGGAGTACGATCATATAAAATACTGTGAATTCAGGTAATTTAGGTCACTTTTTGACTTAAAGAAAAAACATGGTCTGATCTACCTTAATTAAGCTTGTACAGAGCTGCTCAGGTTCACCGTTTTTATTATCTCACGTAAGCTAGCACCAAATTGAACAATGTCTTACAATAGATGATATAAAAGCATGTCAAAGATCTTGTGCCGTCAGGGTACAACTACTGTATATTGACACATCAAACAAGGATGTTTCCCATTTACACACAAATGTAAATATAGTATTCCCTGAATATCAGCAACACTGTTTCCAGTGACAACTCATCACTGTATGAATAAATAAGAAAAAATTCAAAGTGTAGTCTCTTCAGACTACTGTACTAGAAAACTGAAGGCGTTTACTCAGCGTTCAGACAGCAGACATTTCTGCAGACACAGAGCTTTCTTAACAGTCAATTTGCCTGACAGTTACTTTCATTCAGCAGTAATTCTACAGCAGCAACAACGACAATGAAGCGAACTCAGGTATTCTGAAAAACTGGGACAGTTTGAAGGAAATACAAAGTACATAATCAAAAGTTTGAAATATTAAAACCCAAACTCATCTGAATTTTCAGGATTCACCAGACTACACAACTCTCATTTGTCACGTAAGCAATGATGGCACAACCAACACACCAACTCTATAACTAGACGTATTTCAGAGTGGATTAGGATATTTAGCGGCCCATCAGGAATTGTTTGGTCTGTGAAAAATGGGTGTTACAAACCTGAATGGAATCAGATCAAATGTGTGTTTAATAAAACAACGTCCAAATATTTTAACATTATCCACTGGCCCGTGCAATGTAGTTGACCTCAGCGGAAAAAGAAAGTCATTACAGAAAAAGAACATTACAAAGACGACAAACAATTTTTTTTCTTTGGAATAACATGTACTGCTGAATCACTCACAAAAAAACAGGAAAAGTTAATGAAAGTAAATGTGGTCAATTTTGATTTCATGTTGACTATAAACCTACAGGACGACGTATGTCACTGTAAGGGCTGAAGGTATCTCATGAAACAAACTCATCCAGTCTGATATACTGCCAAGTGACAGGATATTGTTAACCTATAGGATGTCCACTCTGTCTTTGTCCAGGACATCCTTGGACATTAACTCACCCGGCCTTCCTCAAGTTAAATGTCTCAGCACATGTTAGGACTAACAGCATCCTGCCTAAAGTTGATTTTCCCGCTTTAAACAAACAGTGCTGTTTACTTGCTGGTGCTTTAGCATTCAGTGAACAGTAAAGGGTCACAGAAGAACCCCCTGAGGTTCTCCAAACCACACATTTGTCCTCTTTCTCTAGTGCAAGTGAGGAGAATCTTTACAACCCGAACTGGTTCCCACAACGTGAGCAAGAGCAAAACTTACTGAATCTGATGCTCACGCTTCCTGTGAATGCCCAGCTAAAAACATACCCAGGCCCTTCCAAAGAGCCCTTTCATGGCTCTCTGTGAGAATCTGCCTCGCTGCAAAAGGGTATGAAGTAGTTTTGGACGCAAGGAAGGGGCCATTTTGGCCGGCATGGCGTGAAATCGAATAAATAAACCAAGAGGGAAAGGGGGGAGAGAGAGGGAAAAAAATCCTCTCTTTGTGGCCGCAACCCAGCTAATGGAGACAAAGAGCCCAGTAGCAGGAGGATGAGGTTTGAAAGAGAGGATCCGAGCTCGGCCCTCTTTCTTCGTGACTCTGATTCCCCATCACCCCTCAAGCAGCGGCCGCTGCAACAAAGTCCTCTTTGAGTTCGGCCCCCTGTCCCACACTTCCGCTATGAGGGGCTTCAAAGTTCACGGCTGTTTGAGCTGCTCGCAGGGGTGGAAACGAGCCACGGCACCACAGGACAGCAGAGAGACAGAAAGAAATGAGGGTGACAAGAGAAGAACACTCATAACTGATACACTGAGCAAGACTATGTTAATGGCAACCTGGATGAGACCTGATTAAGAGGACTTTCCAAACTACATTCTCTGAGGAAAATGTGACTGGTGCTTGCATAGGGCATTCTGGGTTGTGGCTAGGATGTTCTGGGTGGTTCTAGGACAGAGGTATCCAAACTTGGTCCTGGGCGCCCACTGTCCTGCAGAGTTTAGCTCCAACCTCAATTAAACACACCTGAACCAGCTAATCGAGGTCTTACTAGGCATACTAGAAACTTTCAGGCAGGTGTGTTGAGCCAAGCTGGAGCAAAACAGTGCAAGACAGTGGCCTTCCAGGACCAAGTTCGGACACCCCTGTTCTAGATGGTTACAAGGGTGCTACTAGGATGTTCTGGGTGGTTCTAGGTAGTTTTACAAGTTTCTAAAGTGTTCTGATTGTTTGCTGAGGTGTTCTTGGTGGTCACTATGGTGTCCTGGGTGGTTTTATGTGGCTGCAAGGATTTTCTGGGTTTTTGCTAGGGTGTTACTAGAATGTTCTGGGTGATTCTACAAGGTTGCTAGGGTCTTCTAGATTGTTGCCAGCATGTTTTGATTGGTTCAACATGGTAGAAAGTTCTAAATGGTTCTAATTGTTTGCTAGGATATTCTGGGTGGGTCCAAATAGGTTGCTACTAGGGGGTTCTAGGTAGTTCTAATTGGTCACTAGGCTGTTCCGGACAGTTCTAATTGGTCGCTAGGATATTCTGGGTGAGTCCAGAAAGGTTGCTACTAGGGTATTCTGGATGGTTCAAACAGGGTTACTAGGATGTTCTTGGTGGGTCCAAAAAGGTTACTACTAGAGTGTTTTGAATGGTTATAATTGTTTCCTAGGATGTTCTGGGTGAGTCCAAAAAGATTGTAACCAGGGTGTTCTGGATGGTTCTAATTGATCATGAGGATGTTTTCAGGTGGGTCTAAAAAGGTTGCTACTAGGGTGTTCTAGGTAGTTCTAATTGGTCACTAGGATGTTCTGTGTGGGTCCAGAAAGGTTACTACTAGGGTTTTCTGGATAGTTATATTTGGTCATGAGGATGTTCTGGGTGGGTCAAGGAAAGTTGCTACTAGGGTGTACTAGGTAGTTACTAGGAGGCTTCTTATTGCTTCAAGTCAAAAATGCCAGTCCCTAAGGCTGATGATACACCGGGCAACTTTTTGACAATTTTTCAAGGCCACATTTTTTTAACAATTTTGTTTGGGCATTTTACCACTGAGGAGGAGTAACAAATTTATCTGGATAATTCAGATAGGTTGTGGGCCCTTTGTCTCACCTGGTTCCCCACTGACATCAACATTGCTCAGAAAGTTGCCTCGTGTATCATCAGCCTAAGACGGTATGATACCCTGAATCTTAAATATGATTTGGATCTATCTTTTAATGTAATGAGACTTTTCCACCCATTTTCTCATCTGCCAAGCAAAAATAATTTTGACTGATTACAAAAGTAATAACCATTCTTAGCATGCGACAATATTTCATTCATGTCTACAACGCAAATGTGCTGGCTGAGATACACCAGAATTTCTTACTTCCTGTTTTTTTATTAAAAGGAAAAGTACTAGTGCTGCTTGCCTTAGTAAGAACCATTAATAGTTATTTTGACTAGCTTTGGCTGTTTTAGACAGTTCAAATTTACTATGCTTCCAGTTTGAGGTAGGTATGTACATCACATTGCCGTGAAATGGCCCCATTCACAAGAAAATCTGTGTCTGTGACATCAGCCCATCATTAAGAAGCTTGAGCGTATGGAAAATCCAACACTGGTTGACCGTTGCACAGTACTAGCTACAAAGGCTTGGTGCTGACATGTGGTAGTCCAGATAAGATCTCAGTCCAGATTGGATTGGCCATCTGGAAGGCATTTGGGCTCATCTCCATGGAAGAGCGATTGAGCACATGGAAAGGTGCCATGAAAGCCAGGGGTTCATTCACCACAGGGGGCAAAGGACACAGTGGACCCTGAGCTGGCCTATTTGACAACAACAGACAGCAGTCATTATCACTTCACATAGAGAGATGCATGCTTGAGTACTCAAATAAACACATACGGTTTAATTACCTTTGGAGTGTACTGACGTATAATGGGATTTCGACAGCAACCACAGCAGCTTACTTTGTCACTTACCACAGGCTTATATGCATGTGTGCATATTATCTAATTTCCTGATGTGTCATTCCTCCTTCCTTCTAGAATAATGGATTCAATATCACCGCAGCACATTCAGCCCAAAAGCCACAAAGTGTATCATCATCACGGCAGTATTGCTTCATTAGAGTCAAATTACAAATGCACAATTTCTGTCATTTCTTCATTGATTATCATCCTAAGAGTGGCTTTGGTGGCTGGACAACACTCTTCCATCTCACCACAGGAAATAAACCCACAAGATGACAAAACATTGAATGATTTTCATCAGCTGTAGTGTTGTGATAGATTAAAGTACAGACTGAATGAGTTCATTCATTACTAAATCAAACAGCATGATTTACATGAAGTTCTAAGCGGATACAAAATCACAGTTCTGTTTCTTATTCACACACATGCTATATGACCGCTAAATGATTCAATATTTTAAATAATCTTCATGTAGATCTTTTCCACAATCTCAGTTATAAGCTCCAGTGATGACCCAAAAAATGACTATAAAATAGCAAAACTTCCTTGAGATCTTTAAATGAGATCAATGACACTGACACATTTTTAGAAATAGGAGAGAATTTTTAAATGAAATATCCCTTTAAGAATCCGTAAACATCATGTCAGTGAATTCCAATGAGTTACTTCATTTAAATTCTCGAATAAAACTTATTTAGTTGACTAAATGAATGACCTGACTTTTTAAACAAGCATTAGATCAAGCTAACCATGCTAATTCCATCTTCAAGTGTTCTTTACGACTCGAGTACGTAATTCAGTTCCAAATCATTCTGACACAGTCCACATCCATCAATACCACACGCTCCTTTGTTTGCCCAAGGATGAGGTAAGTGGGATAAGTTAACATCACGCTGTTCTACTTCTTCCCTTTCAGAAGCAACTGGAAAAGCCATACATCTGAAGATCTCACCCAAAAAACATCTCAAGAGTCATGACACTACAGCCGGCCTCTGGCCACAAACCGCAGGGGCAATTCCCTTAGGACAACTGAGGAATTCCTTAGAGCTCTTCTGGTCAAAGGGGTCAAGGGTCAAAGCACCAATGTACGGCCTTCTATTTACTGCTGCCTTTCTCTTTAGAAAACATGCCTTTCGAGTAGGCAGCTATTGTCTACAGCTGCAAAAGTAATGTTTGCGATGGGGTCACAATCAAGGCTATTGGCGGTCAAGAGAGAGCGAGAAAATGCCACTATTGTATCTAATTCAAGAAAATAATCACACCATCCCACAAAGTGATTCTGATTGAAAACAAACCTCATATATGCACATAAATCCTCATCACCTGAATAATTAAACACAAAACAGCCCCTAAACCTGCTTAAAGTGGAGTTATGTAAGTGTCAGTTTAATGCTGTAAGCCACAATCCAAAGTTTATTGAACATTTTGGGAACATCTGCTAAAAGTCTTATCCCATATGCCTGTGGTCTGCATACCTCTCCTCTGTCTGATAGCGTTCATAATCTCTAACACATGGCTTTGTTTGCTGTCAGCTTGTTTGTAATAGATGAGGAGGTGCCAACAGGCATTACCGTATTCACATAAGCGTCTGTAACATGGCGCCTGGCCAGGTAGCTGTAATTAAATTACAGGCGTGAATCTAACTAGCAAGCACAGGTGACAGTCTTTACATCATCGCCTGGTTACATATCCCAATGTCTTTCTGTTTTTGATATCTGAATACACATAGAATTCATTAACACCTGGTCGTGAACACAGACGACTTTATCAGTTTCATGCTGTGCTCGTGACCTCATAGTGACTCACCAATCAGTTGACTCATCTAGGATTTCTAAGTTTGACTTTTAGCTCAGCCGATCTGATTGGCTTAAAATGAATATCACAGAGAACATCAGCAGCAACAATATTTGTCAGACCACAAAAAGCCATGGGAGGACTATCTCTGCTAATTTTGCTGTTTATGTGGTACAAGATCCTCAGTTTCTCTGCTGATGCTGATGACTCAAGATGTTCTCCTACAAAACATTAACATGGAAACATCCTGAACATGAAAAACATGCAAAATTGATTACTTGCAACATAAAGCATTGTTTTTTCCATTAACCAGCAGCTACCACATTGATTGACGAAAAATGTTATTGGTCCCTTGGTTGCCATTTCTGCTGTGTCACACTAGGTAGCCCCGCCCATGACAAACTATCATTGGCCCAAAATCTTTTTACACATAATAGAATATTACACTTGTTTGACTGTGCTGAGCTGCTGGTAGATGACACAAACTATGTACTTCAATTCACAAACTATAGAGCGTTTTCACAAAGCGTCATCAATCGGCGGCAAAGAATATAAACCATGCCACTGAACCGAACAAAACTTGCATATTTTGCTTATTATTGCTGCTGAAAATGGTCAATTATTGTCACGTTTTGGGCTGTACTAATCGGTCAGAATGGAAAAACCATTTGGAGTCTTACAGACTTACGAAAGTTATAACAAATCAAGGAAAAGAGTACAAAAAACTGTCTTAGGAACAAAACGTATCTTTACTACTTATTTACTTTAGTTTGTCAAAATATTGCACCCTTTCCTGCTTACTAAGTCCTTCTCTATATGATTTAGCAGCTTCCGTGGTTTAGACAGCATAAATTAGCAAAACAACACATTACTTACTACATTAACCGTGCAATCCATGCTGTTGTTTACATCCAAGTATCTCCAATATGGCTGCATATCCAGGTGTGACGTTTAATTTTTTGTTTGTCTGTTTGTTTATTTATTTATTTTTGAAAGAAATTAAATACTTTTATTTAGCAAGGATGCATTAAATCAATCAAAAGTGTCAGTGAAGAAATGTATAATGTTACAAAAGATTTTGATTTCAAATAAATGGTGTTCTTCTGAACTTTCTATTCATCAAAGAATTGTTTTCAACATTCATAATAATAAGAAATGCTTCTTCAGCATCAAATCTGCATAATAGATTGATATCTGTATGGTCATGTGACGATGAAAACTTATTTGCCAGCACAGAACTAAATCAAATTTTAAACTGAAATTAAATTTCAATTTTTAATCTAAAGAAAACATTGAAAACTGCAATAATATTCCAAAATAGTACAGTTTTTAATGCATTTTGTTCAAATAAATGCCACCTTGGTGAACGTAAGAAAATAATGTAACAGTAATGTATATAGCGCTAATATTTCATTATATTTTTGTAAATGTTTTATAGGACGCTTAGTAGGGTGAAATGGACCATTTTTTCCCTGTTTGCTGCCTTTGACATCATAACCAGTGTTGGAAAGGTTACTTTGGAAATGAAATAGGTTACAGATTACAAGTTACCTTATTTAAAATGTAATAAGTCGTGTAACTGTTTCAATTACTTTATTATTAAAGTACGTTTTTTTTCACCCCGATATTGTTTCAAACTGTTAATCATTTAAAGCAGGCAGGGTTAACCTTACAGTAGTACACAACATCAAACTTTTAAAATCATTCATCACTTGAATTTCGATTATAATAATTTAATCTTAATGCATAGCTACCACAAAATCAGACTTTAGCAGCTCTCTTTACTTTAAGATCGTTTTGAGGTTAAATACCTGATTTAAAATAATAAGATATAGTTTAATGATGACACTGCTTTTAAAGTCAAATCTTTGCATAGCTATGGCAGGAAACACTGGTATCTAACCATGCCTTGGAAAAAACAAATAAAGCATAGACATAAACCCAAATATTAAATAAAAGAGTTCTACTCACACTGGTGTCTCATATTTAAGAGCACTCAATGCAATTTTGGAAATAAATCAATCAAATCTGTATGTGAGTGGAAATATTAAGATGTAACCCCCCTTTGTAATTAAAGTAACTGTAATTTAATTACACATTTTTTCTCAGTAACAGATTACAGTTACATTTATTTTGCAATTAAATGATGTTATTTTGTTACATGTAACTTGTTACTCCCCAACCCTAATCATAACACTGGACAGTCACTAGTGAAAACTTCCGTTTTTGCGGTGCCATCAACCAATTAGTTTTGTCAGTCCTAATCAGGGTACAGTATTTTGTGACAAATTATTGCTAAACTCTGCAGGACACTGGCCACATCCTTGATTTACCATTAGGGCTCAAGTGAGAGATCACAGAATTCTCCATAACCAAAAAAAGCTCCATTGAAATTAATGCTCAGGTTTCATTTTTCAGACATCCTTGGTTGTTACAGACTTCAGAAAAGTCATCGGAAACGGCTCAAACTACAAAAGCACTTTTCCTTCAGCTGTTTTTCCCTCAAGTGATACGCTATCAGAGTAGAACATGAGGAAGCTCAACCCCCTCAACAAAACCAGTCACTCATCAGCATTAAAAACAAAGCTATAATTAGCAACGTTTGTTTGATATCAGATGCTTGAACACGAGGAAAGGTCTACCAAGCTAATTAAGCTCAGGAAAGTTGAAGAGATTCCTGAAATTCCTGGTGCTGACTTGTGCCTCTGTGTCCTGGCTTATAACGCATGACTTGTCGCAGCTTTAATACACTGATAATCTGACACTTTAGAGGATATAGGAGCGTAATCAGCAGAGCTTGCGGCAGTCGCAGCGAGAGCTCACAGCTGCAGACTGTTTAGTACAGGTGGCACCGCTGCCGCTACTGATGATCATCAGTACTACTGCGCATCTGGAGGGTCTACAGGGGTCAGCGAACTCAAGATTAGCATGTAAAATACTCAGGACTGAAACTATACATCCATTTATGCTTCTAAAATACATAGGGCACTAATACACCTAAAAAATTATCTGTCTATAGCAGAGGAGCCCAAACTTTTCCACTACAAAGAGCCAAAAATCATTTTTGTGGGCCAAAAAGTAAATGTTGCATTATATCCAAAAATAAATAAATAAATAAAAACAAATATATTTGACATTTCAATGCAAAACTAATTTTAAAAAATGAAAACAAAATAAATTCTTTAATTGCATGTGTTTTTCCTATTTGTTTTATTGTGATATGACCATTAAAGGCCAACTTTGGTGTATAGAGTTGCAGCTCACACATAAAACATAAAATGCCAGTTTATCTAAGCTAAGGATTGTTTCCATAGTTTGGATGGTGCAGACGTGTACCCCGCTGAGCCATATGGCTGTTGGGTAGCTGGTTGTGACACTGTGGTGAGGATCAGGTCTATAACTATTTATAACCCAGAAAGCCTACACTTGTGCTTCCCTCCTGCAAGGACTCAGACAGAGACATCATCGGCAAGCAGGAAGCGGCAGGTTGACTTCCTCCCCCCTCTCCTCCATACATTCATGTCATCCTGTTTGGGTGAACAGTCTCTTGTCCACAGGAGCCCAGCTGGGCCACACAAACTAACAACAGCTGGACTGGCAGCAAAGACATTAGAGGGGGCACAGATCCCAACCCAACACAGGAAACGGATCCTCGGTCATATACAAACACTGAGGCACTTATAGGAACTCAAAAGTTAATCGAATCACAGTCTTCTACTTTTTTGCCCCCGAGCAAGACATTTAACCCTCAAGTTTCTCCATGCAAACTTTCCTTGGAATCAGCTTACTATCTTGATGAATTAAAAGGTCTGTTAAATGGGATGTAGTTAACTAATAAAGGATTTCCTATCGTGGTTCATGCATGAGGATACATTAAACTGATCAAAAGTGACAGTAAATGCGAATAATATTTCTTGAGAACCAAATCAGCATGTTACAATGACTTCTGAAGGATCATGTGAGACTGAAGACTGCTGAAAGTTCAGCTTTGCCATCACATATAAAAAAAACATTTTAAAATATATTAACTTAAAATAATATTTCACAATATCACAGTTTTTGCTGTATTTTTTGGTCAACCTTCTTGATACACCCTTGGTGAACATAAGAGACCTTTTCAAGTCAATACAATTTTACATGGACAAGTGAAAAGATGTTTAAAACAGCTTGTTTAGGTAAAACAATAAAACTATTTTTTTAAATAAATAAATTGACATTTAAAACATATTATATTTAATTAATGATTTAAAATGCTAAAGTGATAAATTATAATAAATGATTCATTTTTTAATCCAAAATAAAAGTTTGTTTACATAAACACAATTTTATATATAAAATTGTAAAAAAAATAAATATATTTTTACTATTTAAAGTTACTGCTTTCTGTTTGAATATATTTTAAAACGTAATTTATTCCTGTAATCAAAGCAACAATTTCAGCATCATTACTCCAGTATTCAGTGTCACGTGATTCTTCAGAAACTAATATGCTGATCTGATGTTCATTTTTTATTATTATTATCAATATTAAAACAGTTGAGTACATTTTTTCAGGATTCTTTGAAAAATAGAAAGATCCAAAGATCAGCATTTATCTGAAACGAAAAGCTTTTGTAACATTATTTAACAGAAAACATGCTACAAAACTGGCCATGATGCCTAAAATGTACTCATCAGGGAATCTTTGGTTCTGCCAGCCATTCATAAAATCACAGCCTGGTTTATTGCTTTGAAATTACAACATTATCCTTTTGTAATATCTTTGAGATTCCTTATGGAATTCCACAGATAAGCAAACGCAAGAAGAGCCATTCAGGGAGCGACAAAGCCACAGTCTTGAAACCTTTCGGCCTATTAAAAGTTGTCTGGGTATCTTACTTAAATATCTAAACAAATTCATGAAGCAATTATCAGTCTCCCCAGAGTGTGGCAGCCAATGACGTTTAGCATGACTGTGCATGCTGACAAAAGACCACCTAGAGTGCCAGCCGTGAGTTGAAAGGCAGACGTCTTTGATATCGATCTCAAGCACGGCCTTGCTTTTCACACCGAGGTCCTTGGAAAGACACAGATGCTGAAAGACGAAGCGGTTCCTCTCCCTTTCACCTGATGCACCACCGTCCGCTTCGCTTCACCTGCGTCAACACATCTCGACGAGAAGCCGTCAGGTGCATCTGCAGGGACTAATTTGATTGGTCGCGCTTCACTTAATGCTTCCAGATCAGATAACATCAGACGCACCGCTAGGGAGATGAATCCCTCTGAGACTCAGCAGATGAGCGGGACCTATGATTCTTCCCATATGCAGAGAAAGAACAATAACTAGGACAAGTGAACCCATCCTCTCTCTCTCTCTCAGAAAAACAGAAACAGCGTCTCTTACTTAAATCTTAAACCGCCACAGTCAGGCTGACGTCAACAACTGGCAGCTTCCTCACAAAGCCACTGTACTCCAAGAAGCTTAACAGTCAAATATGATTATGAGGGATTGTTATAAAACTGGCTTAATAACTGTAAGGCTGCTAACCCTTCATTGGCATGTTGGTAAAACCGCTCCAGTTCCTTTGATCCTGTTAAATTTATCCCAGGATCAAGAGGTTTTGGACTGGGACAAATGCGCTGGTGTGGAATGCGAGAAATGCATTTGGGAATGTATTAAAACCGGGTTTACTAATGTTAAACTAGTTGTAGAACACTAAACTATGTAGGAAGCGTGAAATATGAATGAGTTTGTGATTGTCTGTTCTTAAACCCAGGCATGCTATGTCTTGATCTGATGCTAATCGGAGCAGGAAAACACACGTCAAGTATGCCAAATCACTATCTGGAGATTTCAAACATTTTCTGTGTTTATATTTGCTTGTTAACATACTTTATCAGTGCATTGCAATACTGAGAAGGGTCAGTGATGCTCTGTGCTGAGCTGGATTGTATGCTGATGAGCACAACCCGGTCTTATCAAAAGAAAAAACAAGTGCTTTGAAAAACAAAAAACAAGTGCTCTAAAAGTTACAGGGGATTTACTGGCTGGATTGCCCTGAAGACCCTGAAAATCCCACCTCTCACATGAGTCGCTGCTGATTTTATGAGACAGAGCTTATAAAAGGAAATGGCACATGACCAGGAAATGCATTTTAATTTAAGTTAGAGCTTGTTTGAATGACTAAAAAGGCAGTAAAAGTGACAGTCTCTTGTTTCTCGGTTTGAAAGTGTTCACACTTAAGTCATCTCTAACCACCAGAGAACAGAAAAGTACGACAAATAAGAATCTTAAGAGTCATTTAAAACAATTATTCTAAATCAGAGATGTGTGTGTTTGTAAGAGGGTTTAAAGGAGCGTTTCAATTCAGTTTGGATTTGTTTTAAACTTGTTTTAAACCAATGAAAACAGTCATTTAGATGAATTAATTGTCATTAATATCATGCTTTTCTGTTCCTTTTTGTGTGGATGACAATCATAACAATGCTACTTAAGTGTATCAGTTTTTGTAAAGTATCATTTTTGTGTGTGTGTTTAATAAAACAAATGATGAAATGGGTTCTAGAGCCTTATTGTTTGGGCTGTAGGTGTATATAAAGCAAAAAGGTTAAAAACACCCACTTGGAGAAACAACATTCAAGTCCCTTTTAAAGCATCATTAATGAAAACCCCCCAAGAAGTCCCTCTCTAAAACAGTCCCTTGTGTTTCATGTTTTGTTATTTAGAATTGTCATTAAAAATAACCTTGTCAACACCATTTGTTTTAGAAACGCTAGTTGTTTTATGTATTCTCCCTCTTCCTCTTTCTTGACGCAAGTAACGTTACAGTGACTAAAACTCAGCTTGACAGCTTCACCCAGTGCCCGTTATCTCCAGTTTATGAGCCTGTAAACGAGACTGTAAGAAAAAACCCCGCGACTGCAGCATGTTACCAGCCACATGGGTGCTCAAACTGCAACACTCAGAGAGTTTAGACTGAACCCAGTCTACTTACCGACTGCAGAAATGCCAAGTTTCTCACGTAATCCCGTTCAGTGTTCAATATCTCGTTTAAAACGCATAGTCTCAGGCGAAGCTGACGGTCCGAGTCTTTGCTGCTGAGATGCCCGTTCTCTTGTTGACTGTCCTCCTCGGTGTTTATTTCGCTCATTTTTAAAAACCCTTGTAGAGAAGCCTCCAAACAAACAAGAGTATATGGCAGCTGTGCGAAAACTGATGTGAAGATGTGATAATTAATCCATTTAATCCGCCGCGCTCTGCACGCAACCTCACGCCAGGATGCGGCAGGGGAAAATGTTACAGTGAAACTGAAGAAACTTCTGTAAAAGTAGCAACGCGCAACATCGAAGTCAACTGCAAAGCAATTTGCATCTCATTAAAACGCTTTCCGTTTAAAAGCCACACTAGAGAAGTAGCCCACCGATTCCCTACAGCATAAGTGAGGAAAGTGGCCAGAGGAGCGAAATGATGTGAAAAATGGGAGTGCACGTGAAACGGTCAGTAACCGTGAAATCACTGCCAAAACCGTGCAGTAAAAGCCGAAGTAGCGAGTTCACGAGAGCTCAGTGTGCACTACATGAAAAGTGAGACGGTTGTGGGAGCTGTAGAGAGAGAAGCGAGTCTGTCGCTGAGGGACCGTCTGCAAGTTGCATCGCTTGAACAATCACGTCTACAGTTTAATGAACGGATCCCTTCCTATCTTTAGATGTGTGTTGTAGTTCCTTCTGATCTCTTGCGCTATATCTGATGCACTCAGTATTTGTTTATTTAAAACGATTTACAAAAATAAAAGTGAATCGCATTTTTGGACTGTATCATTAAAATAATTCACTAACATTAGATGAAGACTCTATATGTATATATATATATATATATATATATATATATATATATATATATGAAGCTAAAAGACATCTCGGTCAAAAATGAGATAATGATACTGAGTGAATGCTCTCTACACATATTATACGTCCATCAAATACTTTTTCTTCAAACTCGCTAAAATACCAGCCTCAGCCCAATCAGAAGTACCAGAACTTACATAGAAACCTATACATCTGAGCCTGATAAAAATGCATTTTTTAAAGAAAGACTTCAGATGGATTTAGCTGGATTTAGATTTTTTTTTCTATAAAACCAGTCATATTCTACACAGAGAGGGTCCCCTTCATGGACGCCGCCATGTTTGATCAAATGACCAGCCGTGTACCCACACCAAAACTGAAATAAAATTTGTTAAGTATGATTAGTATGACACAAATAAACAGTTTTGGTGTAAAACATGTTTGCAAGGTTTTCACAACAAAACTCCCCGAACTGCGTTTCGAGGGGGTTCTTCCATTAAAAGTCATTATCACATTATGGGGGTAAAATACGCATTTTTAGCAGTGTTCCCCTGGTAAAATTTGCATTCCAGAGGCTAATTATCGCATTTTTGGGGTCACTTTAATCTGCGGACATGTAAAACAACCCACGGCAACAGTGTTAAAGTAGACCAATTCCGCTGGAAAACCCCAGACTTGGCAACACTGGGGTAAAACCTCAGCAGTTAGTGGCGTATAAACTTGCATGCATCCTGGCCAACAGGTGTCAGTATAAAATCTAAATTCATTGGTACTATTGAGACAAATATGAGCCAAAGGCTGCCTCCAAATATGCATACTTCCCCACTATCCACCTTTTTCTTCCCATAAGAGTGGGCACAGCCGTTTGTAAATTTTATGGGTGAAGCTATTTTTAGCTGTATAAAACTCGTTTTACTGTTTGATTTTACAAATCGGTGTGTCTTTGCATATTATTTTAATATATTATCTTAATTATGAGCAGACTGGTTTGTAGTACAACCAGTTTTACCGTTTATTGCATGTTGTTATTCTTCTCGTAATTCCCCTATACCGGCCAATGAACTGAAAGTCTTGTCCATAGGCTTACTTCCATGTTAAAGAATAAGGTGGATACAGAAGGTAAAAAGAGTATTTGAAAGGAGTAGTATGTCTAAATTCACAGTATTCATAAAACAGTAGTCACAAAGTGCCCAGAGTACTACAGTAACACATTACTATCTCATGAGGCCATGGAAGAGGAGTGTGTTGTTGTGAATGGTCATGCTGGAACTGTAGACCACATGACAATGGCAACATGACAAATGTAGTACGTCTGGATTACATACTATACCTATTACCTATACGTACTTTTATCTTGGACACAGCTCAAAATACTACTGTAAGAAAAAAAATACCTGTAAAAACCTTGTTTATTTTTAAACAAATAAAAACTTGTATGTTTATTTCAATCATTAAAGACATTAGAAACTGATTTTGGTTAATGGTTACAGGCCTAGCCTACTGAAAAAAAACAACAGAAACCATCACAGAATTTGTAATGGTTTTATTGGTTATAATGGGAATTGTACTGGTTTTGACTGAAACTGTAATTGGTCGCCTTCTGTTGGTGGCTTATTAAAACTACTAAATTGTAATAGAATATGTCCCAAAACACACTACAGGAAACCATTTTTCTATTGTTCTTTTCAGCAAGGTAATAATGGTGGCAATAATTTGACTAGCTCTAGTGAGACTAGTGATAAAATAAAACATGTATCATCATCTGCATGGAATGATTGTGGCGTCCCTGCAGTTTAAAGGGACAGTTCACACCAAAAAAATAAATGTCATTATTTACCCCTATGTCATTCCAACCATGTATGACTTTCTTCTTTCTGTGAAACATACAAGAAGATATTTTAAGAAAAGCAGTGTTTTTTGTCCACACAATGGAAGTCAAAGGTCACCAAAACTGTTTGGTTATCAAAATGTTTAAAAATATGTTCTTCCGTGAGCCGCAAAACAAAGAAAGTCATACAAGTTTGAAAGATCATGAGGGTGAGTAAATGATGACAGAATTTTCTTTGGGGGTTAAACTGTTCCTTTAATGCCTATTTGTTCTGAATTACAGGAGTCTGTCAAGTCTTTGTTCGTACTGTCTGTCCCCTTGAGGTGATGCTTCCTCAGCATGACAAACAGCCATCAGAGCCTGTCCACATCCTGTTTACCCCATCACAAAAGACTAAGTTCTCTATCTCTGTATCTTTCTCACACATAACATATTTGCCCACCAAACCACCAGACTCCACCAAATGAATGGGCAAAAACGTAAAGGGCAAGAATGACTCGTTGGCCTGGTTTGAATCACTATTACCCCGCAGGAGTCTTTCAGCTCCAGGCGTTTCATAGCTGTCTGACATTTGAGAGGTGTCAGTAACCTCTGGTTTGGCTTTACTTGGCTTGAGCACTGCCCACACTATCTGCACATAGCACCCTAATAGAGTTGCCACTGTATGCTTTGACGTAACTTAAAAATTAATTTTTAATAGTAACTTACATGAATATAGGCAACACAAAGATAATACATAATATCATCTATATATTACTAATTTTACTAACACTACAGTCGTTAACTTAAACCATTTAATCACACTGCATTCGTTCTGTGAGACTGAGCGCCATCTTGTGGCAAGAACACAAACAGTGTAAATAAAAAAAACGATTAATATTTAACAAATAAAAGATATTAAATATTTAAAACAAATAAACAGATGTTTTAGCCGACAGTTACAGCATAATTCTCTTTTAAGCACGGACTTTCCCGCCTTAATTCAAACTCACGTGACAGACGCAATTGTTCAATAGATGTTCAATATGACGTTATAAACAGAACGTAGAATCGAATCTTGAAAGGTTCAATGCTTTTATTTGTACTTTCTCACATCTTTTAAACACCCACAAAGGTAAGACCCACATATTTCTGTTTTTGAATGATAAGTGAAAATATCAAATACATGTTTTTCTTCCCTTAGTCCTTCAACATGCCATTTTGAAACATAAATATTCAGGTGTGCTGAAGATACACTGCCGTTCAAAAGTTTGTGACCAGTAAGTCTTTTCTGCTCATCAAGGCTGCGTTTATTTGATAAAAAATACAGAAAAAGCAGTAATATTATGAAATATTATTGTAATTTAAAATAGTGGGTTTCTATTTTAATGTACATTAAAATAGAATTTATCCTTGTGATGCAAAGGTGAGTTTTCAGCATTATTGCTCAAGTCTACAGTGTCATGCATTTATTTAAAATAGAAATCTTTATAACAATACACACTACGGTTCAAATTTGGGGTCAGTAATTTTTTTCTTTCTTTCTCTCTTTGAAAAAAATGTATACTTTCATTCAGTAAGTAAAATTAATGTTAAAATTGATAAATAGCGATAGTAAAGACTTATATTGTTAAAAAAAAAAAGGTTTCTATTTTGAATAAATGCTGTTCTTTTGAACATTTTATTCATCAAAGAATCCTAAGTATCACAGGTTTAAAAAAAAAGAAATTAAGCAGCACAACTGTTTACAAAACTGATAATAAATTAGAATGATTTCTGACAGATCGTGTGACACTGAAGACTGGAGTAATGGCTGATGAAAACTCAACTTTGCATCACAGAAATAAATTATATTTTAAAGTATATTAACATAGAAAGCTGTTATTTTAAATTGCAATAATATTTCATAATATTTCTCTTTTTGTTCATATTTTTGATCCCATAAATGAAACCTTGATGACCATAAGAGACTTCTTTAAAAAACATTAAAAATCTTGTTAATCCCAAACTTTTGAACGGCAGTGTGTGTGTAGAAAAATAAATAAATAAATAAATAAAACAATAATAAATGTATTAATTAATAAAATAATAAATGTATTAATTTAATCAATGTGTGCTAAGGATATGTGTGCAAAAATAATTAAAAATAAATAAATATATAAACTTAAAAAAGAATAGTTAACTTAATGTTAATTCAAATTTGGTAAGGATGTGTGTATAAGAATGGAATAAATCAACATATCAATCAATCAATCAATAAAATAATTTAATTAAAAATAATATTCTCATTCTGAATATTTTCTGGCAGCTTTTGCTGATTGCTGTTTCTCTTCTGTGTCAAAAGTCGCAATGGTTCGTTCAGAACTTTGGCTGTTGTTGTTGCACGGGATGTTCCTGCATTCCCCAAGCAGGTGTACCACTTTAACCAATGCTGAACTACAAGAACTGGAGAAGATCAGCACGTGGGTCATCAGTCGCAGCTTTCCCTGCAGTGCTACCTGTGGGCTTGGCCTCCGTGCTCAAGAGCTCTGCCTTATCGGAGGAAAAAGAAACATCTCCAGCACCTCCTGCAAGATGAGGACCATCCGCTGCCTAGACACCTGGCAGTGTGGACTGAAGACCCAAACGGTAACTGCTGGTCAGCGCCTGGAGCTTGACTGTTTAGAGGAAGTGATGGAAGCCATGGGCCGCTTTGCCTATGTGGTGTCTTGGCGCTTTGCCCGTGGAATCATCACATCTGATGACTCGCTATTCAGCCGGTATGAAGCCCTGAGCCTGGACAAGGTGGTGCTAGATCCTCTCAGAGAAGAGGATTCTGGGACATACCGCTGTGACGTACTTGACACCGACAAACGAAGAGTGAAGAGAATGTATAAAGGGGTGAAAGTGTTATCACCCAGTGAGCTGAGTTTAGACTTTGCTAAAGGTCTGATTCAGTGGGAAAACCCAGAGAGCCGGTTTCCGAACAAGACAACCACAGGAAACCTGTATCCCAGCAGTACTGTCCGAAACATGGCGCTGATAAGCGCCTCCATATCTGCTGCAATAGCGACACTCATCCTTCTGCTCCTGTGGGGTTTTTACCGAAAAAGACTAAGAAGAACAGCTCAACTTTCCCAGGATGTTTAAAAACATTTCAAAGATTAAAAAGTCTAATTATTTTCCTTTTCCTGCAAATCACTGATCAATTAGAAGTGTTAAAAATGAGTTGACCAAGTCACAAATGCGTGGGATTGAAAAACATGTTTAAACTATTTGTGTACTATTTATAGAGCAGAGCTGTTAATGAACTGTTAAAAAAAGTTCAAGTTCACATTTGTGCTAAAAAGGACAGAGTTCACTTCTTCAACAATTGGTCAAGTAGTCACAGGTTCCTAATTTGAATACCAGTATATAATAACAATGCGTAAAAATATTTCTTAAAGGGATAGTTCAGCCAAAAATAAAAATACTCACCCTCAAAAGTTGTACTTCCTTCTGTTGAGCAAAAAAGATGATATTTTGAAAAATGTTGTTACCAACATTCTTCAAAAAAATCATCTTTTGTGTTCAACAGAAGAAAGAAACTCTTACAGGTTTGGAACAATTTGAGGGTGAATATTTGATGACTGAATTATCATTTTTTTGGTGAACTGTCCTTTTAACTTGTATTTACAACAGCCTTAAAGACAACCACAAATATTACAACAGCGGTTGATAATTCATTAGACAAAAGTTAATTAACCATGATGATTTTTTAGCACTTGAGTCTCTAAAAATTATAGATAGATAAATAGACTTAAAGATTATAAATCATACATTTAACATGTTTTATAGTGAGTTTTCTGAATTACATAAATCTCAAGAACTGTATGTTCTTAAAAAAAAAAATGAGGGGACTTTTTTTAAAAAAAATACACTACCAGTCAAAAGTTTTTGAACAGTAAGATTTTATGTTTTTAAAAGTCTGTTCACCAAGGCTGCATTTATTTGATCCAAAGTAAAACTGTAAAATTATGAAATATTTTTACTATTTAAAATAACTGTTTTCTATTTGAATACATTTTAAAATATAATTTATTCCTGTGATTTCAAAGCTGAATTTTAGCATCATTACTCCAGTCACATGATCCTTCAGAAATCATTCTAATATATATATAATGTTGAAAACAGCTGAGTAGAAACAGGTTACTTTGATGAATAGAAAGTTCAGAAGAACAGCATTTATCTGAAATACAAATAATCTGTAACATTACAAATGTCTTTATCATCACTTTTGACCAATTTAAAGCATCCTTGCTAAAAAAAAGAAAAAAAAAAAAAAAAAAAAAAAAGATTAATTTCTATAATTTCTGATGCTGAAAATTTAGCTTTGATCACAGGAATAAATGACATTTTAAAATACATGAAAATACTTTAACTAGTATAAATATTTCACAATATTACTGTTTTTGCTGTATTTTGGATCAAATAAATGCAAATTTTGTGAGCAAAAGAGACTTCTTTAAAAAAAAAAAAAAAATTAAAAATCTCACTGTTCAAAAACGTCTGACTTGTAGTGTAGATAGACAGAAGACAGATAGACAACTTATACATCATACATTTAACATGTTTAGTGATTGTTCTGAATTGCAAAAATCTTAAAAACTGTATGTTCTTGAATAAAAACAACTGTTGAGGGGGCTTTTTAAAAAAATATTAAAAAAAAAAAAAAAAAAAAATGTATAGTAAATTTGTAAGGAACAAAATGTTCCTATGCAGGAGGAACAGAAGAGCCTCACACTCATTTAAATGAACTGGTATTTTATTCAGGACGTTTAACAGGTCAAAGTGTGTCCACACCTCTAAAACAAACTCTCTATCAGACAAATAAACCAGTGAAAGGTGCTCTGTGAGCGCAGGAAAAATCCACAAACACCCTAGAACTCAAACTTAAGGCAGAGAGAGGACAAACGCCCAACTCCCACAGCAGAATGTGACATCAGTGAAAACCGGAGCCGTGTTCAAAACCATTTAGAAGCAGGAATGCCGTTCCTCCATCAGCATCGCATTTGCGATCTGGATTAACAGCAGGAAAACAAAAAAATCTAAGATCTGAGATCTCCTGCACGGATAGTTTGTGAGCACTAGCGCCAGTGTGAATAAACTCCTGATTATTTCTTTAGCTCTAAGCAAGTAAATATAGACCCCAATAATTTTAAGACTAGTCTACATCTGGTTAAAGTGAAAAAGTTGCAGAAAGAATTACAAACTCTCACAGGCAAACAACAGAACAGTCATTCAGTGTGTATTTAACAACTTGACAAGTGTGTGTGTGAGTGTATTTTAAATATACATGACATTACAACTAGCAAAAGGTGCATTGTTAATCTTCAAGGAAAAAAAAGTGTCCTTTTTCCTCATTCAAAGAGAAAGTCCTCACTTTAGGACAATGCAAGCAAGATTTTCAAACAGACGCTCTTATTGACACGCTAGTCTCATTATCATTTTCAGCATGTGAGATACAGCAACAAAAGATACAAAGCAGCTCAGCCTGTGATCTGCTTCTTGTAGACAGTGTATAATTCTATCGAGCTATCATTCATAAGCGATAACCATGAAAACACCCTCACATATTCCCATTCAATGATACTGAAACAAATAAACAAAGCAGCACAAAGGAAGTCAAAAATTCTCATTCAAAGCACTTTCGCTTGTCTAGCACACAAAAACATGCATCAGGCCGACTCTCAGACAGCATGAAAATCTCCAGCCATGACTATTATATATTAAAAATAATAATAATACACATCCAGACCTACGACGGTCACATATTGCTCTTAACAGGATAAAAAAAAAATAAAAAAAAATGCACCATTCAATCAATTTCATGCTACTTTCCATATCATCTGTAGCATTCTAGGATACAGTAATCTGTTATTTGAGATATTTCTCTAGTATATTGTGTTCAGCTGCTGAGCTCCGCATCTAACAAGCAATTCCACATACAAAACCTATCATGCTGTGCAGCATAAAATCTAGTCGCCAAATCAAACTCAAGCATTTAGGTGAATCTCAGGTCATTCCAGGGCAGCCAATCCTACAAGAATGCAACTTCTAGAAGCCTCAAGATACATTCGTTTTGGTCACAGAAAGAAGACATGGGTGCTGATTGTAGAAATATGACTCAGTCATTCACTGTTTGGAATCTTGCACACTTTCAAAAAAATCATACTTGTTTGATTTCTACAAAGTCAAAGCTATCACAAGCAACATGCTGGTACAAGCAGCTTCCAATAATGCAGACTGATTAGAACCATTATGGAATGAATATTTTGCTACAATGTTAACAAGTATAATTAATGCTATATGAAAGCCAAAGCATCCATGACCAAACAACATCAAGAGTCAAGCCCATAAAGCCGATTAAAAAGTGGCGCTTCTTTGGTAATATAAAAATTTGCATTGAACATTTCATCCCCATATTAAAATGGAAGACTCAATCAAATTCAAATCCCTGAATAGTGTTGTTATTCTCCTCAAGATGCAAAAAATGTGGCTAATGTTCCCCAAACATCAGCAATGAACAACAGCATTAGCACCAAGCAACTTCCGAATCAGTCAGTGGCTGAAACTAACCATTAAATAAGAAACAATTGCTGGTCCGTAGAGTTTGCTTGGTCTTTGACATCAGCTGGTGAAGTTTCCTGGTATGTTGATGAATCTGGTTTGATTGGCAAATGCATTCATGATGTTTCTGCTGGTATAAGGAGGATCCAAATGTAAGGCAACATCTGCAGCTCTGGGGTTTGTGTGAATCACATTTAGAACAGACTATGACGCCCCGTGTTTGCCATTGTCGCTGAGATCTTGAATGGTGAGCGCAAAAAAAAAAAAAAAAAAAAAAAAAGTCAAAAACAGGAGAAAAGTAGTCTTTAAAAGTATGGATTTTCAAAATATCCATCTTTTTTTAATACAAAGGAAGTTTTCAGTCTTAACGATGTGTACAGCGGATGTTGACATGAAAAATGCTGAGACAGGATTTACTAGTTCTTGGAAATAGTAAATCGATAATCCTCCTTTGCTGATGCAATTAAAATCAATTATGGGTGCAGGAGGTCTAACTAGCTTCGGTTCAAGCCCTTTTTTGCCAGTGTACTAAAATATCTCCATTCCAAAATGCACAAAATCTGGCAACCTAAAAGATTGCCCTAAATGATTCTTACGAAGTAAAAAAAGGAAAAGCTCAGGGATGAAACGAGCACATTCAGAGTGTTCGAAGAAAAAAGCCCTTAGATAGGACTCTGAACGTGAGTGCGGGTGGAGTCCACATCCATAAATGAGTGAGTCAAAATAGGAAATGGAAGATGCAGAACCCTTCAGATGTAGGGAGGAGCAATGGAGAACGTCTCCTTATAGAAAAAACAACCACTGAAAGAGTGCAGCAAGTCCTGTTGAAGTCTATCTCTTCCCCGTTTTCATATATGATGGGATGCCTCCTCGTGCGGTCAGCCCTTCGAAACGCTTGTAGGTGTAGTTGATGAACACCCAGTCTTTACTCTTTAGATCTGCCTCAGTGTGGTTGGACACAGGAGTGACTTTAGAAAGAGAAACAGAAGAGAGTGTAAGTAATGGTATATTGTTTTGAAATACATAACAGCCCCCAAAATGTGTAGGATTACAACCAACTAAAAACACCACCTGTAGGCTGGAGGATGTCTGAATCAGGAAACTCGTCAAAGTTGGAGGTGTCGTCAATGCTTTTGATCTCAATTGGAATAGCCGCTGGTCTCTCCCTGGACGAAAAAAAAGAGCAGCAAATCAGCATATTGGAATGATTTCTAAAAGTTAATGTGGTCCCATGGAATCTGTTTTAATTTTTCCAAAAATCTGTTTTTTTAAATATTTCTGGATTCTGTAGTAGTAGTATGATGAATGAACCAGCAGTAATACAAACACCAAAATTACTGTTTTATTCCTCCCTGATTATTTGACTAAAGTAATATTTTAACAAAACTGGATTCAAATTTTCTCACTCTCATGTCATTCCAAACCAGTAAGACCTTTGTTCATCTTCGGAACACAAATTAAGATATTTTTGATGAAATCTGAGAGCTTTCTGACCCTGCATAGACAGCAACGAAACTACCACATTCAAGGCCCAGAAAGGTAGTAAAGTACAGTACAGATCATCAATTTCCCTTAGTTTATCGTCTGTATATTCTGGTTCAAATTAGTAAGGCTGGGCAAATTTTTTTTACCTTTCTGGGCCTTGAATGTGGTAGACACTTTGCTGTCTATGCAGGGTCAGAAAGCTTTTCATCAAAAATATCTTAATTTTTGTTCCGAAGATGAATGAAGGTCGTACAGGTTTGGAACGACATGAAAGTGAGTAATTAATGACAGAATTTCTATTTTTGGGTGAACTATCCCTTTAATAGTAAGATGATTTCATTACTCAATACCAGTTTAATATGTGTGTTGGTCTACACGTGATGAAAGCATACCTGATATGGTCATAGTCCACTCCCTCAAAGAAAGGGTTAGTCTTGATCTCCTCCACTCCGGTGGCTCCAATCCTGTGCTCGCTCTCACAACAGAACCTGGTGGAAAACAACAAAACAGGTGAACACTGAACAACAACAGACTGCTTAAAATGAACCATGTCTCAAAAAAGAGGTTAGCAGCAGGGTTGTTGAAATCAAAATGCACTGGTTTGAGAGCTACGGTTAAGATAGAATACAAAACAAAGGCAAGGAAAAGGTGAAAATAAAGCCCCATAAAAAGGAGGAGAGGAAGAATGATAAGCAGTGAGAGAGCTAAACCTAAGAATCAGATCCTTGGCTTTTTCTGAAATTGGGACCTCAGGTGGAAAGGTCAAAGTTTCCCGCCAGTTCATCACTTTTCTGTAAGTTTCCTGAGGCGTCTCCGAGCAAAATGGAGGGTAACCTGAAAAACACCCACACAAATACTTTAGCCGTATCTCAAAATAAACAAACCTATTTTATTTATTAACCAAAAATCAACTCACCTATCAGCATTTCATACATAATGACACCCAAGCTCCACCAATCACAGAGCTTGTTATACCCATTTTGCATAAACACTTCTGGAGCGATGTAGTCAGGGGTTCCAACAGTGGAGAAGGCCTAAAAAAACAAACAAAAAAAAAAACTTTTTTTTCCTACTCTTTTACACTGCCCTCCAAAAGTTTGGAAACGCCCTCGAAAAGTGGGGATTTGGACAATATTGGCATGAATCCTTTTCAATTTGTGATAATTTTGCACTGATAAGGGACAACACAAACTACAAAAACATATTTTATAACATAAACAGTTTATACATAGAAAAACTTAAATTTTCGATTCATCAAAATATCCACCATTAGCAGCTATTACAGCTCTGCATAATCTGGGCCTCATCATATTCTAAACTTAATTGGCAATCACTTGTTGAAGCCATTAGGGTGTGCTGACCCAAAAATCTTTTAAAAACTTGGGCCAAGTTTAAAGCAGTAACCAGGCATCACAGCTGGCAAAGGGGCATGTCTGACTTTGCCATGTATATATTGCCATTATTATGTAATCAAAATGAAAATTATTATTGCTGGTCTTTAATGATAATGTCAAGATACTTTAATGTATTTGCACCAAAAAATGATAAGGATTTATGCTGATATCGTCCAAAACCACACTTTACTAGGGGTGTTTCCAAATTTTTGGAGGGCAGTGTACTTACTAACACAACACAAAAAACACATTGTGAGATGTAATGGATTACACAATACTACATTGTACTTACACAATCATCAGCTACCATATTAAGAACACATTAATTTCACAATTACTTTCTGAAACACTGGATCTATCTGTACCCCCACCCACTTTGTGTAGAACAGTATTGGGTCAAGAGGAAACTCTTACCAACTGTCTCCTGTTTCGCTTCCATGTTTCTGCTTTCCTCTTTGAATTCATGTTCTGGAACGCTGAAGAAAAAAAATAAATCCAAAGTTACTGCCACAGAAACAGCTATGCAACTCATTTAATCTACAATAACAGGCAAATGTTCTGGGTCTGTAGAAATTTATTACTTTCATTCAGCAAGAACGCATAAAACTTTAAAAAAACTGAAAAGACGTGTAATGTTACAAAAACAATTTAGATTTCATATAAATGCAGATTCTATTCATTAAAGAATCCAGGAAAAAAAAAATCATGGATTTCATTAAAATTAAGCAGCACAATTTTTTTTCAATACTGATAAGAAATGTTTTGTTGAGGGGAAAGTTAAAACATCAGAATGATTTCTAAATGATCATGTGACTTTGAAGACTTGAGTTATAGATGCTGAGTCTTACTGAAGTCGCTGGGAAGGCTGTGGTTAAGGTTTCTGTAGAACTCTGTGCGGTGAGCTTTCTTCAGACCAGTGCATAGGCCAAAATCAGACAACTTCACATGGCCCTGACAGAGCAAAATGACATTGTGAATGAGAATCACTCACTGAATCAAGGCTATGTGACCTGTTAAGCTATTAGATTGAGATTTAGTTTTACACGTTCACCTCAGAGTTGCCTATTGGAAGGTCAAGAGTCAATGCTAGAAGTATAATGTAATAATATCTTTATTATGGTTTCTAATATCTTTATATTGTCTATAATAATGGCTTTATGCAGTATCAGTAGTACCAAGTAAAATTTTACTGGTATTTACAATTTAACATTGTGACAAATGCCTAAATTGTCTTTTTTTTGCTAAATATAATTGATTTTGATGATTCTGTTTTAATATATGTTTTTACCCTTGAGTCCAGCAGGAGATTGTCTGGTTTGATGTCTCTGTGGATGAAGCCCAGCTGGTGAATGGAGTCAATAGCCAGCACAGTCTCAGCAATATAAAACTGTGTGGCCTCCTCCGTTAAAGTGTCTTTCTTCATCAGTAGAGTCATCATATCACCTGGGCAAATCCACACACACACATACACATATCAGTCATCCTTCAGTGCCATCTTTTAGATGGGAAAGGTTCTTTTAAACGATCTGACATCCTTCAGCACTCACCTCCAGGCAGAAACTCCATGATGAGGTAGAGGTTCATCTTATCCTGAAAGCTGTAGAACATCTTTACCACCCAAAGACTGTCTGCCTCTACAAGGATGTCCCTTTCTGCTCGAATATGACCAACCTTGAATAGAAAACAGAGACTTGTTAACAAGGCAGAACATTAAATGTAATGTGTGAACCCATCTGACTCAATTAGTGAAGACTCACCTGTTCTTTCTCAAGCATATCAGCCTTACGCAAGATTTTCATGGCATAGACGTGTCCTGTGTCCTTCTTCTGAACTAGCCGCACCTAGAAAAACAAAGGATTTTAAATGTGCGAAAATATCAAAAAGTTTTTGAAAACGTCTGGTGTCTTTAAGTGACAAAAAATTGTCTTTACAGAAAGAAACTCATACCTCTCCGAAAGCTCCTCGCCCAATCACTTTGAGCGACTCAAAGTCCTCTAGTCCAAGCCGTGTTCGTTTGAGACGAAGAAACTCAGTCTCTTTCCTTGCATGCTCAGACCGCCGGAGACGCTTCTGCAAGACCAGAAAAAGCAGAAATTAAACCGACCAATCACATTACATTATATTCTGAACTTCTTCGTGTTTTAATATTTAACAAAACCACCAGAATCTAGATCAAGATATTTGTTATTGTAAACAGGAAAAGCAGTATTTCAGAAAAGCTTACCTCTTCATCACCTAGTCCCTCTTGATCCATGACCTTCTCCAGTTTCTGTTGCCTGTAACGGATAAAGGATAACTTTTAGACGTGATGAAACCAAGCACCAAGAGGCACAATTGCTTCATTAGTCCAATGAAAGGTGTGGTCCTCTAGTCTGATCATTTCAAGAGGGAATTCCTGGAATTTGGGAGGTTCTTAAAGAAACAATCAGTGATAATGACAGAGAGTCGTCTCACCATATTCATTCAAACCTACAGTATGAGAAGAATTGCATGCATTTGTCCAAACACGTAGTGATTCATTTAGACTTGCCAAACCTGTTCACTAGTGAAAGTTTTAAAACCGCATTACAGAACGTATTGGAGAACTCCTAAATATTTCTCACTTATTTTAACCAGTATGTTTGCTACAACCAATTTTCACTGGAAAACTAAGAAAAGGTTTTTTTTTTTTTTTTTCACCTCATTTCCCTTTCCTCATGCTGTGATATCAGGTTGCTATAAAAATTCTCCAGCGTCACTTTGGCCATGGTGACCCTTTCCTTAGTGTGGTTGCTCATTGAGGAGCAGGTAGTCTGACTTGTCATCGCCATGGTTAACTGGGAAAAAAAAAACATGTTGGATTAGAATGGACAGAATTTGATATGTTTGCAACTACAGAGAGGATACAAAACAGACATGGATAGATACATTGCCACCCTGTATTTAATCTGTGTGAGGGGTTTTTAATTCTTCAGATGCCAGGGACTCCCAAAAATGATCATTCCTTCCATGACCTGCTTCACAGGGGCTTCTTGTGCAGGTATTTAGTGAAAAGCAGTATTTAACATTAGATACAACGCTTTCGCTGCAAGTCACAGACTTTTAACACTTTATCTTCACCTTCCCAGAAATTCCACGCCTGTAAAGTCTGACTGGCCCTTTGTTGCGCCGTGGCCAAAACAAGCATTAAATACCGCCTAAAGACGTACATTTGCATTACTCTACATGGAAATTCAAACAAACGCTATATTTGACATCTGACTCAGCTTCCACAGCTGATGTCACTGAGAACGAAGTCTGGAAGAGAAGCATTTGCAGACAGCAAGGGGAATTTTACTCTGAATAAAACGTGTGACTAATAAAACGAAATGAAACAAAGTTTACAGAACGAAAATAATGACATAAACATGTCAACTGGTGAACAACACTTCATAGCATTACAGTCCATCATGGAGACACACGCAGGACGGAAAAAACAAACAAACAAATACTGTAAACACACACACTAAAGTTTATCACCGCTAAGCCATGCTTTTCGTGGGTTTGTTTATTTACCATTTATGCAATTTTAAAAGCTAAGACAAGGCTAATACATTCTTATAATTATAATAATAACATGTTTAAAGATTAAGCATGAAAAGTAAAAGAAACACAAGAACTATTCTCAGTAGTGTAGTAAGACTGTCAGTCTGCTAGCAGCAGCCGCTAACTGTCTGCTCAGACTCAACTGCTCTCGTAGCAAAGTGTGAAAAGGCTGAAATCCAGCTTAGTTTCTAATAAGAGCTCAAGCGACTTTGGCAAAGTATAAACAACTACCGAAAACAAAACTAGTACTTACTTGTAAACTATGTGTTAGTTTGAAATAATACTTGTTTGCTTACCTTCCACTCGACCTCAAACTGACTTGAGCTAGTGGACGACGACGGACATTATTTCCTTCTTCCGGGTTTGTGCTTGAGTGGAAAAGGGAACAAAACAAAAGTCCTCTAACTGTCGTCTAAAATGTGATTTCTAAAATTAGATACATTTTATCAACTTTCCTTTGATTAATTAACCTACTGAAAACAAGTATTCTTCATTTCATGCATACATTTTTATACAAATACCTACTTTGGGTATGCCTGCAAACAAAAATAACAGAAAGTTATATTTATAGTGTCAAAGAGGCTAGTTGTCAAACATGTGAATATTTCTTTGTAAAATGTAAAGTGTACAAAATCAATTTCGTTCTTGACAAAAACATAAGGAGAAAAGTGTACAAAAACTATTACAGTCTTGCTAAATTTAAACAGTACTCATGAAACAGTAACATACACTGCCCTCCAAAAGTTTGAAAATCCCCCTGGCAAAGTGTGGTTTTGGACTATATCAGCATAAATCCTAATCATTTTTTGGTGCAAATACATTAAAGTAAATTTATCATTATCACT